>OZ023172.1:28551781-28556585 GCA_963678695.2 Diplodus puntazzo
TGTCCAGAGTGTCTTACAAGGCAAAATGTGTTCACAGGCTTTGGTGGATAACACGCCTTCATCTCTCACCAGACAGGTATGAAGAACCTTTGATTGTATTGATGAGGGAAAAAACCATCATGTCATATAAAAACATTGCAAACCTCTTTAAAACCTGACAGTCTGGTTAAGTCAAGGAAACTAACACCTAAGAGTCTGAGGGTGCCGTCTGTTAGGCTGGATTCAGACCACATCAGGTGGTGGGAGTGTCACTCCATGGTCCGTGTGTTTGATGTGTTGGGAACCCCCGCTGATCAGTTTGCTGAAAGACAAAGCTGACATGTTGTTAAGCTACTAGCATGCCGGTCCAACAGTGATCATCAGCATCAACAGATGTGTTTTAAACTGGTGCTCAAAACCAGAGTGAGTGAAAACACATGAAACATGATGTTACAATCCACTGTGGCTGTAGTCGTTGCTATCTTTTAGCAGAATGTTAAAGTCCCTCAGGACTGATTGGAGTAGACTCAGATCACCTGTTGCGCAGTTATTGAGACTGACTCCTATTTGATTGAGAGCAGCTTCTGATCAGGGTGTGACAACACTTTTTGATTGTCGGAAAGAAACTCTGGTCTCTTAATTTATTTCATTGCTGTCCTTTGTTCTTCCTGACTGAGGTCAACCTTGAGCTTTCTACAGCTGAGTTGCAGAACATTTTTCTTTCTGAATATTCATTCTGTGGTAGTTTGAAAAGTTAAAATCCACAAAATACAACTAACTAAACCAAACTGATGAATCCGAAGCTGCTAAATAAAATCAATTACAGTTACAGCTACTAAAGCTGGATACTGATATGTCTGTTGTTGCTCTATATTGATCATATTAACTGAACATTTCTCCGTATGATTGTTACAGCTCACAACATCTAAGATCCCCAAAGAAGACGGAAAGTCCTTTTATCCTTTTGTCTTCAACGACATGATGGGCCTGGAAAGTAGCGAAGGAGTCCTTGTGGACGACGTCAAACTGGCTCTGAAAGGACACATGAGGGACGATTACAAGGTACAGCTGCTGCAGATGCTTCTGCTACAAAATCAATGTGATTCTTTTTCTTTTTTTTTTACATATTGAAACAATCAGTTGACTGAATTTAAATGTTTTAATCCTGTCAGTTATATACTCACTGATACATTTTACTGTCCTTTGATGAGATTTAATTTTCTTTTCCAGTTCAATCCTGCATCTAAGCTGTCAGAGGACGATCCATTCTACAACAAAAACCCAAGTACCAATGACAAAGTTCACGTTCTGGTTCTGGTCTTTGATGCCAACACAGTTTCTAGGATGAGTAATGAATTTGTGCAGAAGATTCAGGAGATCAAGAGGGAAGCCAGTGATCTGGGTGAGAACAGGAATCTGTTTGTTTTCTGTGTTTTTAATTGATCGTGCTCGTGATGTGTTGCTCGACACTTCAGAGTATCCAACAGTCACTTCCTGCGGCTGTTTGTAGCTTCATGATGACAGAGAAACAGCAGCTGTGTTTATGTCACTAACATTTTGTTTTATTCTGTTCTCCTGCAGGAATTCCTCAAGTGGCCATTTTCACCAAAGTTGATGAGACCTGTCCTGAAATCCAAAAAGATTTAAAGACTGTCTACAAGGTCCAACACCTGAAGAGGAAGGTATGTTTATGATTATTACAAAACTGATAACCAACGGACCAATTCCACCATTATTGGTCTGATACCAGTGATCTGTTCCTCCATGTTAAATCTTTATCTATTTGGATTAAAATCAGCTGTGAGACGTAAACTGTCACTTCAACTGCAAAAATTAGCTTTAAGCAAAATTCTGTATTGAGAGCATCAACCTGATTCAACCAGTAACACATTCCTGTTCATATGATGTGTGATCATATCATTATTTGTTCATGTGTTTATTGTTGCAAGCAGCCACACACAAAGATGAGACGACCCATTGAGCAAAACCATATCTGAAAGATCTAGTTGAAAAGATGTCAGGTGGAGCCAGAATAAAAGTTTTTTTAGACGTCTTTTCAACGTTCATTAGTGACGTCCAGGTGACGTCTTTACAAGGTTCAAAATTAAAGTTTTTACTGTGTAATGTGAAACATCTTTGTAACTTCAGTCACAGACATCTAAAGAACTTATTGTGGTTCAAACGTTTTTATGACAGTCATATTTTACTCAATGTAGCAAAAACTACAGAGAGGATTTAAACCTTGAGTCTCAACCTCAGCAGCTGCATGAGGTGTGCACGTCACCAGGAGAGCTACTCATCAGATTCATTAAATACTATGTTTGGTCATTCAGGGTAAGACTTGCAATGAATTGGCCATAACTCTGTAACCATTAGTCTGATCATCATAAAAGGTTTGGAATAGGCTCCCAAAGAAGGCATCTTGAGCCCTGACCATAGGGGGCGCCACAGATACAGAAAATGTGTACCTTAAAACCAGTTGGACAAAATTTCACAAATTCTGCTGAATCCCGCTCATTGCTGCTTGCAGGTTTAGAGGATGTAGATCTCAGTGTTATGATGTGTGATGTTAAACGCTGGGGATCATTTTAAATTACAGGTGCTTCTGGGTGTTACAGGTAAATATGGACAGGCGCTCTGGGGTCTTTTTTTTTCAACGCAGGCACAATCTATTACTGATTTGGCTGTTGATTGCTGGTGAACTTGAAGCTTCAAAGCATTTGTGTGAGCCCCAATGAAGTGGCTGTGATTGGTGGATAATCATTTCTATTTTTACAATAATTTTAGGTTGCGGAATCCCAATTCTGACCACAGAAGCTGTTGCAATGATGCAGCAAAGTTTTAAATATTGTTGTGTCCAACAACTGATCTGCTTAATGAGGTCACTCCAGCTGATCAGATCTGTGCTGTGAGCACTGAAGCTTTCATTGTTCCGAGCTATAATCTGAGCAGATGTTGTGTTTTTGAACACAGATGGAGCAGTTCAGTGCAGACGTGGGAATCCCCATGAACTGCATCTTCCCTGTGGAGAACTACCATGAACAAATCAACCTCGACAGTGACGTTGACTCGCTGATCCTGAGCGTCCTGAGAGACATCATCAACTACGGAGACGACTACATCAACTTAAAGAAGAGTAACGAAAGACTGGTAACTTTTAATGTAGCATAAACAGGCTTTGTTTCACTGTGTGGAGCAAGTTCAGCCAAAATGTAATTGTGGCTTTCATTGATAGTAATAAGTTACTTTACAGTATTCCTGATTTCACTGTTTTTGCAGCAGAAGTGTAACTATGCTTCATAAAATGGAAGTTTGCTGCAGTTTATTACAAATCCAGTGGGTGGCGACACTGCAGAGCCAAAAGAAGGCTCAGATAGTTCATGTAATCACCTCCCTGCTTATATTACAACAGTGTGATGACGATGATAAAGAACAAGGAAACAGACTTCACCTTTTTAAATGAACTGATCAGCTTGAGATGAGCAGGTGGACAGACGATCAAAGTCTAATCAGTTATGATCAATTATGTCTGACTCTGCAGCCATTTTGACAACACTACTCTTCTTCAGGGGAAATATTTTTTCTTCATGGCGTACCGGCCGGTACTGACTATGACTGACTTCACCAAACTTTGTATGTTTTAATTCAAAGTTTAGTTTAAAGGGTTTGACACCCAAACATAATCTAGGCAGCATCATAACTTTAGACTGATACAGCTGAAGGTTTTATCTGCTGTGTTTGATGAAGTAACAGAGTTTGGAGGTGGAGCTCTGTCTCCTATTTTGTGTCATTTTATTTAGGCTTCACAGGTTTATTATGAGTTCTGTCAATGTAAATATGAATCATTTAGAGCTTCCTGCACAGCTGCAGTTTGTATACAGCTCATCTGTACATGAGGACAGTGTGAGGAGGCTTCTGTCCTCTCAGAGACCGCTGATACAGTTTAATGTGTCACTAAACAGCCAGGAGGAGCTGCTCTCAGCTCTCATCAGGCTCAGATGATCACTGCTGACATGAGCTGTTTATTTCATTTAAATGATGGATTTTGTGTTTTATCTTTTATGTTTTTGGTTGTTATTGTTTTGTCACTATGGAGCAACTTTGAGGATGAAATAAAGTTTAAATTGAGTTAAATCTGTTTTTTTTATTCCTGTTTTGTTCAGAATAATGAGTCTTCCTCGACGGTTCAGGTTTTAGGTTCAGTAAAACTTCATGCTCTTCATCAAACCAGGTCCCTGTGAGATCTGATTCAGAACAACTTGTGACTCACGTTTGAAACTACATGTAGTCTGATGACAGCTGCTGGAGAGCAAAAAACAAATCTTTTAACCTTCCTTGTTTGATTAAATTGTGGTTGTTTTTCTGTCCTTTTATTGTTCATCTTTGAATATAATATGAACCACCCATAAAATGTCCGTCAGTCCGGTTTTGTCCCGTTCCTCCAGAGTTTCCCCAGCTGTCTCATACAGGGCACCATATATAGAGCTTAATGCATTGACTTCGTAGTTAAATTTGGTTAGCAGTGATAATTAATGATTATCAGGGATGATTAGAAATTATGATCATGACAACATCACCAAATCAGTCTAATAAAAAGGTACTACTTTTTACTTTTATGATTAACATGCACTAACTAGACTACAAATGTAGAACTTTCATTGAAGCTTCACATTAACACACAAGACTCACAAGACCACTCTTGCAGTCAAATGTTTTGACATTTATCAGATAAAAAGTAAAAAATAGATACATGAGAGAGACAGAAGATTCATCTCCAATGCAACATTCACAGAAAATCATGTGCTGGAAAATTCATCCAAACTCA
>OZ023172.1:28556685-28584468 GCA_963678695.2 Diplodus puntazzo
ATACTTTTTACATTCATTATGGGGTTAAACTGTGTTGTGTTGTGTTTTTCTGTCCTTCTTCACCTTTGAATATAATGTGACTCATCCATAAAATGTCAGTCAGTCCAGTTCATCACTTTCCTCCAGAGTCAAACTGTCCACCTGACGCCTGACTGCAGGTGGGCAGAGTTTAGAAACAAACAAAGTGGAGTTTAGAGTTGCTGCACTCTGAACTTGTGATGCTGCAGCACATGTTGGCTTCAACACAACCTGTGGTCAGTGATGAATCATCATCAGAGAGCTCCAGCAGGGGGCAGCATGCTCTGATCCTCTGTTGGCTTCCACCTGAATCTTCTTCCTGTCAGGATTTCATGAATAAGCATCTCAAAGGGTCAACACAGATTTATACAGAACCAGTTAACTATAATAACTAAACCCACTGATTAAAGTCAAATGTGATAAATATGTCAAAGAGCTAAAACATCCAAGTTTTAAATCTTAAAGTCGTACTGAAATCACACTCACTTGTCCCTTTGTGTAACTGAAACTAATGTCAGTGTTTTTAAAATGTATTCCAAAGATTTTAGATATCTAAAAATATAAGAATAATGGCAAGTAAAAAATGTTCAACAACAAAACAAATGTGACAAGTTTTTATTTATTCAATTCATAATTTTTCCTTTCTCAAACTTAACCCGATGTTAGAATCAGAAGTCCAAGGTGATTCACCGGGTCATGTAGAGAAATTATAAGAAAATATAAATACAAAATAAAGATAAGTAAAATATATTAGATTCCACAGCTGCAGTCACACTCCATCACAGAGCGAGAGGGTGAAGGCAGCAGGCTCATGGAGTTGGTGATTTCAGTTGTATGTGTGATGAGAGTAATAATCTGTCAGAATTCACATTTGTATCACTGTGTTAAAGGTGCACTGTGTAGAAATGTTAATGAGCAGAGAAAAATTCTCATTGGCTGAAACAAACTAAATAAACAAACTGACCATAAAGGACAACACAGTTTATACTGTTTTACTGTGTTTATATGTGGCGGACCCTGCCACTTTTCAAGCTTCAGTGTTGTGTGACCTTATTTTCCTCTGAGAACAGCTTGTTTATTCACTTGTGGTAAAAATTTCTACTATTACCTCACTAATATTATAAATATAAAAATTATGAAGTTGAATTCTTCTCCAAAAACTAAATAGAGCTATTTTTAGGGACAGAATTTCTTTATATTTGGTTTCATTTCTTTTTTCATATACTGGTTTTCCGATGGCAACAATCTGAACAACTGGCCTGTGGATGCGGTTTGTTTATCAAAGCTATTCTTAAGTAGGGACTCTATCTCTTTATCACACTCACTGAGATTTAACCTGCTAAAAGGCCACCAGGTGTTGCACTCTTAATTAATCACTCAACACAGCAGTTCTCCGTTGTTAAAACGTTGTCTAAACAACAGTCGGTGTGGTTGAGTATGGTGGTGCTTTGGTAGACACTCTAATTATTTTCTTAAATGATGTCTGAAATGAGGTGTGTGGTGACCACAGGCTGAACATATTTACATGTTCTGTTCTACGACATAAAATACATCAATGTGAACTTATGGGAAAAAAGTATTTTTGGGTCATGGTGCATCACGTGACAATGTAATTACACGGTTTGGCCATTATGAAAAATGGCTTCAAAGACGCTATTCCCAATTGTTGTGGGAAGGGCTAATGGATCTCCACTTGATGAAAAGTGTGAATAAAATCTAATTTTTTAGTGATGAGTTTATAAGCAGCTTGCAATTTGCACATTATTATATATTTTCACTTTATCAAGAACGCAAGATAAAATTTGGAAAGTATCACCAGTAATACTGATATAAAAGGGAACATTACCAAAAGATAATTTAGGTCCTGTTCAGGATCTATTCATAGGAAAATTTGATTTTTGAGTTTCATTCCCTCAAATATTGACACACAGGGATTGTAGGAGGGGTCGTCTATCATCCCCATGTGTCGGTATTTGAGCAGTTGGGAATGAGACTCAAATATCAACTTTTCTTACAAATAGCACCTTTAACAGTTAGTTTTAGTCGCTGGTCTCTGGTCCTATGTTTCCACCTCTGTCAAGCCCTTCATGCTGGATGTGTGCTAGGATATATATTTATCTCCCTCCTGCCTCCCAGTGTTAGAGGAGGAGCCTCCTCTGTTCCTGACATTACTGATGGCTCAATAAATCATGTAGCCTAGTCTTACTTTCACTTTGTTCCTGTACAAAAGCAGCATCAACAACACAGGTAAGAAGTGTCTATAACATCCATAATTAAATATATAATAGTGTTCTTCCTGTAAAAACAGCGTTTCCTCTGTGTTTGTACCAGTATAATGATTAATTCAGAAAAGAATAAATAAAGTATGATCATTAAAAAACTGAAGTCAGTAGTATTTAAGAAGCTTTATATAATGTTTAGATTGTGTGTTTGTTTTTTATATAGTTTCATGTATTTAAAGCCTGGGTTTTGGAAAAAAAATGAAAATTCACTCAGCATCATAGACATCACAGTAGTTAATGGTAAATGGGCTGCGTTTGTCTCGTGCTTTTCTACCTACTAGAAAGTCTTTCATCTGTTAGCTAACTTTAATTTCTGCTCGTGTTTATTAACACAAAAACATTTTTGTAATATGTGTCTTTTCCTAAATTCTGCCAAAGTAAATTTTGACTGAAAAAATGCTCTTAGGTTGTTGCAGGATATTGAGTCATTTTGTTACCTGTGTCTGCAGCCACTCAGAGCCCACAATGCAATGTTGTGTTGAACTCTTATTTAATAAAAGTTTCAGTGTGTAAAATATGGCCACATACATTGTTGACCTACCTTGACACCTAAATTCTTTACCAAACAGAAAATTACAACCGTACACTGTCTGAATTCGAGTTTCTCTCTTTTACTGAACTA
Organism: Diplodus puntazzo; assembly: GCA_963678695.2. Taxonomy (NCBI): domain Eukaryota; kingdom Metazoa; phylum Chordata; class Actinopteri; order Spariformes; family Sparidae; genus Diplodus; species Diplodus puntazzo. The sequence continues at coordinate 28,559,608 of OZ023172.1, forward strand.
AGACGAGCTTGTTCGCCTCGTTAACTCATCGAAAAACACACTTCATTTAATTGATGTTTGTTTCAGAGACGTCAGATTTCTGAATTTAAACTCAGAATTCAGCCAAGCAAAGAACTTTTCACTTCCCAGGATGTTTGGTGGGTCAGGATCTCAATCACTACACATTATAACAGCATCCATATGATTATAAAAAAAACAGTCAGCAGGTACATTTTTAGATTAACAGGAAGACACCTGGGAAACACCTTGAAAACACACAGACATCATCATCATGATGTGTACCATCACGCCTCTTTAGGAGCCGCAGTGCCACTTTCTGTGTGAATTACACAGCGGAGATTCTTGGCTCTGTGTGAACGACCAACGGCGGAGAATTGGTGAACCACCGCTGCAGTGATAAAGCAGCATCTCTGTGTGAAAATGGCTAACGACTGACAGTGAGGTGTGGCACTTCCTCTTTTTAACCATATAGTCTTGCGTCACTTCCTCTTGGCCTCAGCTCAGCACAGCTTCTCTACTGATTTAACATTTCCTTCATTAAACTTCTAAACTTTAATACATCCATTTCAATCACGGGTAAACATTACATGTTCTTTTACTGTTAGTATGGCAAAGTTATTAATTATATTTTATTGTAATTGTCATCATTTATTGGAATCATCACGTTTAATACAAATCAGTAAGCAGAGCTTTGATATATTTCAGAATCATTGTAGGACTATGTATAATGTCTATTATACCTGTATTTGTGTATGGCAGGAGTATATGGATCTCAACTTTTCTGACAGCCTACAATGTAATATTCTGTTGAAATATTATTAATTAAAGGTGCGATCTGTAAGGTATTGCCAGAACTTCAGTTAAAAGCATTTTAAAAAATGAACATTCACAACAGAATGAAAAAATAACAGTGTTGTTATACCAAAGGCACATTTTCATGGATCCCAGCAGACTTTTTGTGAGACCAGCCCTGCTCCTGCTACTGTTTGGTGCTTCATGCTAATAACATCCATTAAGTTTGTTGACAGGACAAGGTAGGAAAAGTGGTGATGTTAAACTTAAAATGGTTCCGTTTGTTGAAAAAGCTGCAGGAACTGCTCTGGAAGAAAGAGTGATCCCGTGAGGAACAGTAAAAGACCGGAGAGGCCGAATAGGTTGGTGTGTTTACCAGGCAAACTACAGCTCATAAACCGAAAAACGGACATGGCCAGAGCTACTGTGAGTGTGAACAGTCAGGCCCAGAAGAACACAACCAACAAAGCAAACCAATTAAGGTAAAGCAGTGCAGATCTAATGAGAAGTCAGGTGGGATCCTTTATATAATGCATCAGAGACGTTTCTGTACTGTGTTCCAGAGATGTCCAGGGGCGCCGCCAGGGATTTTGGGCCCCATGAAAAAAAATCTAGTTGGGCCCTTTTATAGGTTGCCCATGTCTCAAAGGGCCCCCTGTCAGTGCTGGGCCCTTGGAATCGTCCTAACCTTTCCCCCCCTGGCGGCGCCCCTTGAGATGTCTACTGAAGTTAGCATGCTAACCAGCTAGCCTCAGCCAGTCCTGTCTCCTAACACCACTTTGTAGCTCAAGAGGTAATAGTCTGCTGCGTTTTCTACCTTTCACAAGTGCTTACATTTATTGTAATGAATAAACAAAACAAACTCAGAAAATATCAAGAAAGGAAATGTTTTGACACGTGTTTTCTTTACTAAACAGAAAAATATAACTGTACACATGATTTCAAGTTTCTCTCTTTTACTGAGCTGTCCAACTCTCTCCAGTCCTCTCCTACCGTTTCTTCTCGTCCCCGGAATCATAATCCTGCTCAGAGCTGTTGTAAATCACCTCTGTACTGTGTCCCCTGTCTTCACACTGACCTGCGTCACTCTCAGAGTCTCCTGACTCCTCTGAAGACTCATTCAGTCCCCAGCACTGACTCCCGGTAGAATCTAGTCAGCTCGTAAGGTCACCAGCTGTCACCAGGCAGTGCCTCACCTGTCAAAATATAATTTAAATGAACTTGCTGTGGTTTATTCAGTCATTAAGAGGAGGAAATTCGGACTTAAGCTCATGACTGCTCAAATAAGCTCAAATTTGTTTTCTGTATGATTTCAACATTTCTATGGTCAAAATCGCTAAATTTATGCATGTCCTGTTCAAATACATGAGAGAGCGGCAAGGTGAGGCAGTGATGAGCCGTGTCTCACCTCTCACGGCGCTGTGCCACACACACTGACTGACGCAGGCAGTTGGCACATGCCCATTGCTGTTTCTATTTATATCACTATTATACATGTTTGATTACACATGTGCTACACATGCTGACGTTCCGCACTCTGTCTAATATATTTAATGAATGTGTGTGACATATTTAGTCTTTCCAGTTGGGCATAAAGTTGCAGTGAAAATGCACAGGGTGAGGCAGAAAGTACCGTGCTGCACTGATAGGGGGCAGTGTGGAGCTCCATACACACAACACACATCTCTGCATGCGCTTCTTCTACGCAGAGGGTGGATGTTACAGCGTCCACTGTGGCGTTCGCTACGCCAACTTAGCAGTGGGTTATCTGAAGCTATAATTCGTAACCCGAAATTTTAGCTCGCAATTCAATGCAAAAAAACGGTCGAGAGACCACTCGTATATCGAAAAATTCTGTAGTTGGGACACTCATAAGTCAAGGTACCACTGTATAAGCTTCTATTTTGAGTTCATATATTTGGGTTCATATATTATTACATCCCACTCCAGTCAGTGCCTCACCAGTCATGAACCTCACCACATGTCACTGCAGTTAGCAGTTACTCTGGTGATATGCTCCCCCCTGTGTGTTTGACACAAACTTTGACAGGTGGCCAGATTTTTACACATTGTGTCTTTAACTTTACTTCTTTTCTAACAAAGACTTTTACTGTTTTATTCTTCAGCCATGGGTGAAGTACACTCCAAATCACCTCCACGTAAGTTACAAAAACAAACTGTAGTTTTACTCAATTTAATGATGACTGTATGTTTTTAGAATGTTGTTTTTCTGAACATGTATCATGTGTTTGTCAGTTCTCAGCAAACCATGGAGGAATATAAACTGGGGGTGAGTATATCTGCAGCTCCAATGAGACATTTTTAAACATAAAACTTTTACATTGCAATTTTACCTGTTTCCTTGTTCAGTGAGTAGAACATCCCAGCTGCGGTCTAACATCTGGGCATCAAACAGAAAATGGAAACTCTGTAAAACCAAAATTTAGCTTGAACTGTAATGTTATGTTTCCCTCCCTGAACAGAGACAATCAGAGCGCTCTGCAGTACGTGAAGGACTTCAAACCTCATGTTGAAGGCCAGCAGATCAGGATTCTTCTTTATGGACCAGGTGGAGCTGGAAAGTCCAGTTTCATCAACTCTGTCCAGAGTATCCTACGAGGCAAAATGTACGACCAGGCTTTGGTGGATAACATCAGCTCCGACAGTTTCACCAAAAAGGTATGAAGAACTTGTGTGTATTGATTTAATATAACATAACAAACAATTTAGTTTTGTTTTATACTGACTTTACAATAAAAGGATGTTTATTATCATTATTATTATTATTATTATTATTATTAATAATAATAATAATAATAATAATAATAACAATAATAATAATAATACTTTTATTATTAAATTGCATTTGACCAGAAAGCATAAACAGGTTTTGTCTTTGCAGTGGAAAGAAGGCATTAATAATGTGTAGAACTCGGGGTTCTAGAAAAACAGCAGCATAAAGTCACTGCTAAAATAATGTTGGGATAAAATCCTTTTGAGCAGAACAATCCACCAATAAAACTAATTCACGATCAACACAGAAAACCTGGACTGATGCAGAGCTCCAACATCTTCCTTTTTAATAAACTGATCATAATGGATGACTGATCAACAAATATACACACACACACACACACACACACACACACACACACACACACAACTATTGGCTAACACATTGTAGAGAGCAGCTCTTCTGCAATTCTTGTGGTTATGATCTTTTCAAGATTAGGCAACTAAACTGCTTCTACCTCTCAACCAGTGCCGGCCCTGAGAAATTTGGTGCCCTTGGCAAGATCTTAGCCAACGCCCTGTTGCATCACAGTCAATTTCACAATCAATTTTCATGCACTCACACAGAAACTCAAACTTCAAGATTTTATTTCTAGTCAAAAATATCTCACCAAATAAAAACTGAATACAATATAACTAAGGCATTGTGCAAACATATTATCTCTCAGCCTCAGAGTGCCGTCTCTCACTTATCTATTGTCAGCCGCTTTGCCAAATGACCTCCAGCTCCTTCCATGTTGCCATGTGGGTATTGTGCTCCCGGCTACATGAACCTTCAGGAAGTGGCTTGCATTGTTCAAGTCTTTTAGTCCTTCCTTATTAAGTCTGTATTCTTTTGGAGGAAACATTTAGCAGCAGAAGCAGTGCAAGCTATCATTTCTGTTTGAGTACATCAGCCAGATTCTTTTGATTTTTTCAGCATTGACTAAGGGTTAGTGGTCTGTTGGTGCAGCCTTTAGTCCTGATGCTGTGTCACTTTGCTGTGCTGAGGTAGAGGGACAGGAGCACCTGATGCTGTGTCACTGGGCTTGTGGTAAAATATTTTAAAAGTACAGTAATACACTGTAACTGCACTCTAACACTGATGTAAACTTTAACAGACAAACTGTGACACAATAAACCAAAGGCTTACAACTATGACAGTGATGGCAACGGCAGTTCTTTTTACTGTACTGAATCTCTAGAATCCGTTCATTAAAATGATTCGTTCAAAAGATTTGTTCACCGAATCGTTCAGTGCTCTCCAACTCCCTGAACTGAGAAAGAAACGAATCAGTTCATGAAGTGATTCCGTTCACTTCGTTCACTTAAAAGATTTGTTCTTTCAAACGACACGTTCGCGACCGACACAATACTAAACTATGGTGGATGATGGCACCCCTAGCATTTGCCTATACTGCCTATGCCCAGGGCCGGCTCTGCCCTCAGTAACTAAAGTCATAACAAATATTCATAAGCTTGTCTGACATGTTCTTCTTCATGCAGGATACTGGCCTTCTAGGCAGAGTAGCAAAGAAAAAGTCACATCTGAGACTGGCCAGTAAAAGGAAAAGATTCAGATGGGCAAAAGACTTGGATTAGCTGACTAACCCTAACCCTAACCCTAACCCTTACAGCAACTAAACTGAATTAATGAATCCAAATCTGCTGGAAAGAAACTAGTGTAATACAGTTTACTGTGAACCAGCTCGGTGATGTCTGTTTGTCCGTTATTCTTATGATCTTTGCAGTACACAACCTACAAGATCCAGAAAGAAGACCCACAGTCCTTCTACCCATTTGTCTTCAATGACATCATGGGCTTCGAGCCAATCAAAGGAGTCCATGTGGATGACATCAAACTGGCTCTGAAGGGACATGTGATGGAAGGTTACAGGGTACATTTGCACAATGTTTTTACACGAAATTATTTAATGTGGTTAATTTGATGTTTTTATTCATACATAATGCAACTTTCATTCAGCTTTGTTTTAAAATGTGTTTTTCAGTTCAATCCTGAATCGCGGTTGTCAAAGAATGATCAGTTCTATAACAGTTCTCCAGCTGACAACAACAAAGTGCACGTTCTGGTCTGTGTCGTTCCTGCAAACACAGTTTCTCAAATGAATGACAAAACTGTGCAGAAGATTCGAGACATCAGGATGGAAGCCAGTGATTTGGGTGAGAACAGTGGGTTTCGGTTGTGTTCCCATCACTCTTTGCCGGTTCATCCTGTGAATCAATATTCACCGAAGAGCTTCAGCTTTGTGTTCTAGACTTTGTTGTCTGGCTCCTTTTGAATTCATGTCAGTTACAGTTTCCTGTTCTCCTACAGAGATTCCTCAAGTGGCCATTGTCACCAGAATTGATGAAGTCTGTCCTGAAATCATGGACGATTTAAAGAATGTCTACAGGGTCGTGAAAATGAAGGAAAAGGTATGTTTCATTTTTAATTTCATGTAATCACAAACAGATGGAATCACAGCTGAAAATGAGTCACACGGTCCAGATGTTTCCAATGACTGATGACTGATCAGATCAGTGAACACAAACAATTCTGAGCTGTAATTTATGAACAAAGGCATGTTTTATTTTTTATAGATGGAGCAGCTCAGTGCAGAAGTGGGGATCCCCATGAAGAGCATCTTCCCTGTGAAGAACTTACACAAAGAAATCGACCTCGACAGCGACATCAACTCACTGATCCTGAGTGCCATGAAACACATCATCACCGCTGGAGACGACCACATCAACTTCAAGAGGAGTCAGTCTGAAAGTTCAGGCACATGGGCTTAATCACTGCATAAATGATGTCAAATAATAATCAGTGACATTAGCCTGCAGCATGTTTAACACAATCCTGTGCATGACTTCATTACTCATATCTATGCTTATGTGTATGTATGTGCTTTAGTTTAACTATGATATTGAATATGGCTGATTTAACAGTAATCGCAGTAAAGTTAAACAATCAAGAACTCAGTTTGCTGTAGATCAATCAGATTTAACATCGAGCTGGAATAAAAAATGTTTTTAACTAGTTAAAATCACACCAACAGTTATATTGTGCACCTATTCAGCAACTGTTTGCCAAAATAAAGACAAATATTCAATTTCTTTCTTTCTTTCCCCTTGTGGTGTTTGTGGCTGAGTCTAATGGTCGTATCAAACAAGCCCTAAAATGGGCCGGCAGCTGTTATCAGTCAGAATCACTCAGAAGAAGTTAAGATGCTGCAAAGAACATTTGATTCACACAACTTTAACTAAGCACTCACACTGATCATTCAAGTTACTGTTTAATCCAGCAGATTTGACATCTATAAAAATGAGAGTCTGCCTCTGCACTGTAAAAAAAATCTGTAATTTAACAGAATTTTTCCTGTTTATTTTACCAAATTTTCCCTGTATTTTTAAGTTACATAAAAATGAAGGTAAAGTTACAAAATAAACATGTGATTTTACATGTCTAATGTAAAATAACCCGAAAAAAATGTTACTGTGAAAAAACCACAGCATTCCATTTATTTAAAGAAAATTACATTTTTTCCACATAAAAAGACTGTGAAAATACACTTGCAAGTGTATCGTATTTTTACAAATATTTATTTTTCATTTAATAGATGAAACTGTTAAATTAAAGTTTAATACTCTAAAAATATTTCTAAACTTTGAATTAGTGACAATTAACAGTAAAAGAAGTGGTAGTTATATGATTAAAAATACAAATATTTAATGTCATTTTACAGATACACTTTTCTTATAAAGTTATGCAACATTCAAAATACAGATTTATACTGTACATACCTGATTAAAAGTTGATAAATTAAATCAACATGGAAATGTAAAAAAAGAACAGAAACATTTTCTGTTATTTTACACAACTTTACTGTTCATTATCAGGTAGCAGTATAATAGTACTTTGCACAACAAAACCTCAAAGAGGTGGATGAACTCAAAGAAACCATTTAGCTTCTTAAGGTAGCTCATATGGTGAGCATAAATAAGGCCAAACAAAATCAACAGTACATCTGTTCGAGATCTGTGAGATAGTTGAGTATGATTGACAAGTGGTGAGTTTCAAAGGGCATTCCTGCAGTTACTTGCTTCTCAATGACCACTGCTACCAAAGCTGCTGGACCTTCCTGGCATGCATCCAAATCATCCTGAGAAGTTTTTGTTCTTCTTCAGGGGAAATATTTTTTCTTCATGGCATACCGGCCGGTACTGACTATGACTGACTTCACCAAACTTTGTATATTTTAATTCAAAGTTTAGTTTAAAGGGTTTGACACCTGAACATAATCTAAACAGCATCATAACTTTAGACTGATACAGCTGAAGGTTTTATCTGCTGTGTTTGATGAAGTAACAGAGTTTAGAGGTGGAGCTCTGTCTCCTATTTTGTGTCATTTTATTTAAGCTTGACAGGTTTATTTATTTATTGTTGTGAATGTAAATATTAATTATTCAGAGCTTCATGTACAGCTACAGTTTGTATACAGGCTTATCTGTACATGAGGACAGTGTGAGGAGGCTTCTGTCCTCTCAGAGACAGCTGATACAGTTTAATGTGTTACTAAACAGCCAGGAGGAGCTGCTCTCAGCTCTCATCAGGCTCAGATGATGACTGCTGACATGAACTGCTTCTTTTATTTAAATGATGGATTGTTGTGGTTTTATCTTTTATGTTTGGTTTTTATTGTTTTTTTCACTATGGAGCAACTTTGAGGCTGAAATAAAGTTTGAATTGAGTTAAAACTGTTGTTATTCCTGTTTTGTTCAGAATGTTGAGTCCTCCTTGACGGCTCAGGTTTTAGGTTCAGTCAAACTTCATGCTCTTCATCAAACCAGGTCCCTGTGAGATCTGATCCAGAACAACTTGTGACTCACGTTTGAATCTGCATGTAGTCTGATGACAGCTGCTGGAGAGCAAAAAACAAATCTTTTAATATTCCCTATTTGGTTAAATCGTGTTTGTTAGTTTTTCTGTCCTTTTATTGTTCATCTTTGAATATAATATGAATCACCCATAAAATTTCAGTCAGTCTGGGTTCGTCCTGTTCCTCCAGTTTCCCCCAACTGTCTCATACGGGGCACCATATATAGAGCTCAATGCAACATTAATAGGGAGTTTTGAGTTAAATTTGGCTGTCAAAGATAATTAATGATTATCAGGGATAATTATTGATTATGATAAATTATAACATCCAATTTACATTAGATCACTTTGGGGGCTCCAGCCCTGAAGAAGGGAAAAGAGCCAATTCATCAAATAAGTGTAATAAAAAGGTACTGAACTGTCAGTTTGTAACTTAATTAATAATCAACTTGAATAATTAACATGCACTAACTGGACTGCAGGGCAGTTACAATCAGATTGTCACTTGAAGCTGACACTAATTACAAAACTTGTGTTTCACAGAGCTGGTAGCACGCTGTGGCTCTATCTCTGGCTCTTCTTCTTACTCAGGCTGTATGTATGTATGTTGTCTGATGACAGCTGCTGGAGAGCAAAATCCAAACACACAGATGTAGAACTTACAGCAGAAAACTTTCTCTGAAGCTTTGTATTAACACACGAGACTCACAAAACCACTCTTGCTAAAATAACCTCCAAAATAATTAAATGTTTTGACAGCCGTCAGATTTGACCTGATTTCATCAAATCTCACTCATAAACAGTTTGAATCAAGCTCAAACGATCTGCTCTGTATTTAAAAATCTGTTAAAATGTTTAGAAAATATGAAAGAGCCAGAAAATTCATCTCTAATGCAACATTCACAGAAAATCATCTGCTGGAAAATTCATCCAAACTGCTCATTTTACATAAACTCATACTTTTTACATTCATTATGTGGTTGTGTTGTGTTTTTCTGTCCTTCTATTTTTCATCTTTGAATATAATGTAACTCATCCATAAAATGTCAGTCATTCCGGGTTCATCACTTTCCTCCAGAGTCAAACTGTCCACCTGACTCCTGACTGCAGGTGGGTGGAGTTTAGAAACAAACAAAGTGAAGTTTGGAGTCGCTGCACTCTGAACTTGTGATGCTGCAGCACATGTTGGCTTCAACACAACCTGTGGTCAGTGATGAATTATCATCAGAGAGCTCCAGCAGGGGGCAGCATGCTCTGATCCTCTGTTGGCTTCCACTCGGATCTTCTTCCTGTCAGGTTTCATGAATAAGCGTCTCAAAGTGTCAACACAGATTTATACAGAACCAGTTAATTATAACAATTAAACCCACTAATTAAAGTCAAATGTGATAAATATGTCAAAGTGCTAAAACGTCCAAGTTTTAAATCTTAAAGTCAAACTGAAATCACACCTACTGGTCCCTTTGTGTAACTGAAACTAATGTCAGAGTGTTTTTAAAATGTATTCCAAAGATTTTATATTTCTTAAAATATAGGAAAAATGGAAAGTTAAAATTGTTCAACAATTAAACAAATATGACCAACAAGGCAAGTTTTTATTTATTCAATTCATAATTTTTCCTTTCTCAAACTTAGCATGACATCAGAATCAGAAATCCAAGGGGATGAACTGGGTCATGTAGAGCATAGAGAGAAATTATAAGAAAAATGTGAATACAAATTAGATTCCACAGCTGCAGTCACACTCGATCACAAAGTGAGAGGGTGAAGGCAGCAGACTGGAATCTGGCCTGTGGTTAAACAGATATCTGATGAGAAGAAAAGAAAATGATGAAAATGAAAGTAAAATGTACTGTGTTGACATTACTGATGACCGGAACATAACTACAACAAGTCCAAGGTCAATATTGAGTCCACATTCATTAAGAGACTGTGAGCTCATTGTTTCAGTGAAGGACTGAGGATATTCTGTGTGCCTTTGTGAAGACAGTGAGCATCTTTTTATTATCCTGCGATCTGCGACAAGTTAATTTCTGTCCTCACTTGATGATTTATGAAATCTTTACATGGCTTGTCGCCGTGGGCGGCGGGTAATGGAGGCTAGGGAAGGCTGAGCCTTCCCAAATTTTATGCTGGAAAATTGTGAAAATCATGTATAATAATATGCACGTAATGTGTGCATATTATTATAGCCTACACGATATCTTATTATGAACGGGCCGCAGCTGCAGCACAACCTCAGTGTGTGTGAGGTTGCGCTGCAGCGGTCATAATGTTGACAAAATATGAGAACGCGTTGCCATGGTGACAGTCAAAAAGAGCCAGTCAACACCCGCTGTCGCTTTGGCGCGTGATTTTTTAAATCAAACATGGATATCCGATCCTTATTTAAACAGAAGGAAAAACCAAATGAAAATATTTCAGAAGCGGTCAGCCACACTGACCGCCCCGCTGCACCATCACCCGCTGCAGCTGCAGTGGGTGATGGACTGGCTGCTGCTGGGCGTTGATATGCAGGCACCTGTTTATTTTTATTATTACCGTTTATTTGTTTAAATCACTGAACAGACCAGGCGACAATTTGGTACAGGTGTTTAATTCCATCCTCTCAAAAATCCGGGATTAATTCGCCAGCTTCTCGGTGAATTCTCTGGCATCCTTCTGCAAGTGAAGTTGTTGCAGCAGAGGAAACGATTCAGTCAACCAGCACTCGCTGCAAACTCCTCATCTCTGCTGTCACTCACAGTGGCAGACATTTGTTTCTCCATCACCCTGATCATTTTGCGGGACACTCTCTCGTGGCGTGCCCGTTCGCTGATAACTCATCCCCGCATGTTTATCTCAGGCTCCTCGCTAGCCTTCTTCCTCCCTCCAGCAGGCAGCCTGGCCCTGCTGCTGTCCTCCTCGGACAGACGCTGAAGCTCCGTTTCTCTCACTCTCTTGGGGTCGACAGAGAAACGTCTAGCGGCTGCTTCTCCCGAGTTTTCCTCTGCATATTCTAAGACAGAAAGTTTGAATTTCAAGTCGTACTTTTTATTTTTTTTTGCTGCACCGGAGCCATGGCGGTCATCAGTGTGATAGTGACTGACAGAAAGCAGCACAACACGTGAAAAAGGCGAAGAAGATAAACGTGTAGTGTCAGAGGTCGCGTCTCCTTCCTTGATAAAAAAAAAAATAATAATTATGAATTAGACCCGACTAATATACGGTAGTTACCAATGCAAGGCGCAGCAGAATAAATAAATAAATGCATAAATAAATAAATAAATAATAAATAAATAAAGTAAAATTAAATTAAAAACGGCCGTCCATCGGCCCACCGGGAAAAATCCCGGCACTCCCAATGACCAGTCCACCCCTGCAATAGCAGTTCTCTTGAGTGTGTGTGTGTGTGTGTGTGTGTGTGTGTATGCATGTATGTGTGTGCGCACATGCGTGTGCAGTGCGCACGAGCATGCGCTTGTGTTTAGGGGCACAAAAAAAAAAAATATTTGAACCGGGGGCCATCACCATGATGTTACGCTATTCACTGAGACTATTAATCATATATTTAATGATCAGCAGTTTCATCCTTGCGCTGTGTGATCATTCAGCCTTCCCAAACGTCCGGCCCACCCGCCACCTATGCTTGTCGCTGTTCCTTTATTATATCGGTCTTGTAGTTTTCTTAGACTACATGCCTCATGAAGTTGGTGATTTCAGTTGTATGTGTGATGAAAGTAATAGTCTGTTAGAATTCACATTTGTATCACTGTGTTAAAGGTGCACTGTGTTGAAATGTTAATGAGCAGAGAAAAATCCTTGCTGGCTGAAAAGCTAAATAAACAAACTGACCATAAAGGACAACACAGTTTATACTGTTTTACTGTGTTTATATGTGGCGGACCCTGCCACTTTTCAAGCTTGAAACAATGTTCTGTGACCTTATTTTCCTCTGAGAACAGCTTGTTTATTCACTTGTGGTAAACATTTCTACTATTACCTCATTAATATTATAAATATAAAAATTATGAAGTTGAATTCTTTTCCTAAAACTAAATAGAGCTCTTTTTAAGGACAGGATTTCTTCATATTTAGTTTCATTTCATTTTTCATATACTGGTTTTCCTGTGGCAAAAATGTGAACAACTGGCCTGTAGATGCGGTTTGTGTATCGTACCTGTTCTTAAGTCGGGACTCTGTTTATTGCACTCACTGAGATTTAACCTGCTAATGACTTCAAGGCAGCCAGGTGTTGCACTCTGTTCCAGGGAAGAAATCAATCGCTCGACACAGCGGTTCTCCATTGTTAAACAAGTTGTCTGAACAACAATCAGTGCGATTGGGTATGCTGTTGCTTTGGTAGACACTCTGTAGTTTAGCATTACATGGCTTTCCATTATGAAAACTTGCTTCAAAGTCTGACGCTCTTCCAAATTGTTGTGTTGGCTAATGCTAATAGGTCTCTACTTGGTGAAAGCTATCAATAAAATGACATTTTTTAGTGATGAGTTTGAAAGCAGCTTGCAATTTGCATGTTATTATATATATTCACTCTATCAAGAACGCAAGATGAAATTTTGAAAGTATCACCAGCACTGATATAAGATGCAACATTACCAAAAGATAATTTTGCTCAGCTAATATTAAAGGTCTTATTCATAGGAAAAGTTGATTTTTGAGTTTCATTCCCTCAAATATTGACGCATAGTGATTGTAGGAGGGGTCGTCATCATCACTATGTGTCGGTATTTGACTCAAAAGTCAACTTTTCTTACAAATACGGTTAGTTTTAGTTGCTGGTCTCTGCTGGTCTCTGGTACTATGTTTTCACCTCACCTTACCTCCTGCCTCTCAGTGTCAGAGGAGGAGCTTCCTCTGGTCCTGACATTACTGATGGCTCAATAAATAACGTAGCCTGGTCTTACTTTCACTTTGTTCCTGTACAACAGCAGCATCAACAACACAGGTAAGAAGTTTCCATAACATCCATAATTAAATATATGATAGTGTTCTTCCTCTTAAAACTGCGTTTCCTTTGTGTTTGTACCAGTATAATGATTAATTTAGAAAATAATAAATGAAATATGATCATTAAAAGTTAATAGTATTTTAAGAAGCTTTATATGATGTTTAGATTTTGTTGTTTTAATTTAGTTTCCCGTATTTAAAGCCTGGGTTTTGGAAAAATGAAAATTCACTCAACATCATAGGCATCACAGTAATTAATGATAAATGGGCTGCGTTTGTCTCATGCTTTTCTAATCTACCTACTAGAAAGTCTTTCGCCTGTTAATTAACTTCTAAATTCTACCAAAAATAAGTTTTGACTGAAATAAATGCTCTTAAATTGTTGCAGGATGTTGAGTGTTTTTTGTTATCTGTGGCTGCAGCCACTCAGAGCCCACAATGCAATGTTGTGTTGAACCCTTATTTAATAAAGGTTCAATGTGTAAAATATGGTCACATACATTGTTGACCTACCTTGACACAAAATTTCCTTACTAAACAGAAAACTACAACCATACACTATCTACATTCAAGTTTCTCTCTTTGATGTTTGTTTCTGAGAAAGACGTCAGAATTCAGACTTTAAAGGTGCTATATGTAAAGAAAAGTTGATTTTTTGAGTCTCAAACCCAACTCCCTGGTTCAGTCCAAATAAATCCTCAGTTCACAGGAACATGTGAAAATATTCTGTCTCTACACACTGACGATGTCCAACTGTCTCTCTAAGCCACAGAACGTTCAATTAATTGTTAACATAGATCTAAATATGTTCAAAGATACCAGATGTTTCAGGCTCCAGCCATAAATTTATATAGTCTTGTGTTATGATAGTTAACCCAATTTGACTACCATGTAGCTTCAATGCCCAAACCATATACATCTATATAAAAAAGGCAAGACTTGTGTTACACAGGTGAACATGTTAAGTGACATTTCTAGGTGTCTGTGATTATTTTTCTTCTTTCTTCAACTTTCTGCTGAGACTTGTTAGGTTTGTTTAGTCCAGAAGCTGCACTGTACTTGCACAGCAGACCGACACTGATAAAATCTCTTCTCACGCCATCTGCAAACTATGATACCAAACTTCCAGCAATAAAAAGGATTTTACAGTCAGTACAGTGAGACGAAGCGTACCTTTGTTCAAGAGATGTGGAAAGTGTCTGTGTACTACATATATATATATATACATATACATATATATATATATATATATGTATATGTATATGTATATATATATATATATATTCACAACATAGGTTTTGTTTTGTTTTTTAATTCACATGTATTATAGTTAAAGTCTACTGTGATGTGTGTCTCTCTTCCTGAGCAGAGACACAAAGTGCTCAGCAGATCAAGATTCTTTTGCTGGGTGCAGCTAGAGAATCCGGTTTTGTGAACTCTGATAACAGGTGAATCCTGAAAGGTGGAATGTGCAGATGGGCGTTGGTGGATAAGATCTTTCATGACAGATTGGCCAAAGAGGTATGAAGAATAGTAGCCAACCATGAACTCTCCTTTATTCTTTGTCGATTGTTATCAGCTATTCAAATCATAATAACTTTAAACCAGAGACAATCTTCGGGATCACACCAGTCACACCACATTGTTGTATATAGCGTGATGGACACTTGACATGAGAGAAGTGAGTTTGGTGAGACAGGTGAACTGAACCATGTCGTGACAGATTTAATACACCAAAACCTGTTTTCACATTTTAAAGAAATGTACAAACAGAAATTTGTCAACAAGTGTGTGATGGATGAAGCCGAAATGTCGTCCTCTCACTTTTTTGTTTTGACCATAAATAATTGTATGATTTGAGGCCGTTTGATGCTTTTTGACTGAGTGACTGAGTTTGTTTCAAGTAGAATAAACGTATTTTTAAATGTTGTGACAAATTATGACTTTAAAACATCTGTAAAAGGTGAGAGTCTGTCACATCAGGTTCTGTTCTTTCGGGTCATTTAAAACATCAACCTCACCGTGTTAAAGGCTCATTTCACTTCAGTCTGTGGAGCTCCACCTCTTCAGCCTCAGTCGTGGCCTTTTCTGCTCATCACATGTTCACAGCCCCTCCCACAGGCTGGACCACATCATTACAGCTGAAGGACCATTCCTGTCCATCAGTTTGATGAGTGACATCATCAGTATCAGGGTACAAACAACTGATTGTTGACCACATTCAAAGTGGCTGCTGTCTCATTTTCCCCGTACATGTTTCCTGCTGAGGTAGTTTGATGGTTTGAGTCCAACACGGTTTACAGACTGATACGTCTTTTGTATCTATCTATCTTTTGTATGTAGACCATGTATATAGTACACTGAAAAAGTGTAACATGCAGTTGTTCATTCAAACTAATAACTGCCATTTGAAACAGGACAAAATTATTGATTTGATTGTGAAACTCATTCTTTTTGCATTTAGAGATATCAAGTTTGATTTATACTGAACTAAATATACTTCGAGAGGACCCAAAACAAAGTTTTTGATTTCTCTGAATTTGCTTTTTTTTCCTTCCTGACCTGCAGGTAATATTTTTAGTTTGAGTCAAATGTGAAGTGCACATGCGCATTGCACACTGCACAGTCTGAGCACATGTCAAGTCCCGTCTCTTTTGGCATGCCGGCCAAGATGCACCATTTGACATTGCGGATATCGTTTACTTAAGTAGCAAAGCAGTTGCTGATAATTAAAGTTTTAGTATTCTAGTCCAGGGTTACTCACATACTGACCAGACAATATCTTACATTTAAAGTAATCTGTTGGCCAAGTGTTTAGTAACGCTCCTTGTGGACTGTGGCGCAAAGACTCTTGGGTATTCTGTTGCTGTTGGTGTAATTATGGTTTGTGAATGTGTTTGTGAATAAGGTGTTGTGTAAGACGGTTGCGGGTTGATTCACATCCTTGTTCTGTGGTTAAATTGTGTCAAGTTAACAAAGATGATAAAATGTTGGTACCATGAGTGACGGGATGTTTGCCGGGAGATACTTCCCGTCTGCTAAACAGTTTATGTGTGACAAAGTACTTGACAAAAGTTTGGCTAGAACTCACCAAACTATACCCTGGCTTCTTGTTGTTGCTAATCTGCTTAAATCTTTCAATTATTGAGTTTATAATATGTGAAATACAAATTATTACAGAAAAGTGAAATGCAATGTGAAAAATACAGTTTGGTAATATGTAAATGAATTAACTGGTGTCAATGCCAACATTAATTGATTGATTGATTTAGTTAAAAGTGAATACATTAGGTTGGTTCAATTTAATTTTTTTAGTTTGTTTCAATAACTAAAGTGTTAAGAAAATCATTTGGATCAAGGCAAAGAATTAAGGTTGGGTCAAGTGCAGTATTATTGTTTACATCAACATAAAATAATCAGGTCATAGGAAGTAACTCAATTTAGATTCTGTGAAGTCAAATATTTTAGATGTGATATCTGGACGTAATTTTTTTTATTTGAGCAAGGTTATACTTTTTTCAGTGTATTGTGTATACACACACACACACACACACACACACACACACACACACACGTGTGTGTGTGTGTGTGTGTATATATTAATGATTTACTGATTTATCGCCCAGCCCTAATCTTGTGTTTTTTAGCAGGGGGGGTAGAAGGTGACACCTAAACACCCCCGAGTCTGTAGTCTCTTTGTCAGACTAGAACATGGTTCACAAAAAACACAGAAAACAAAAAAAACACTTCAAGAGACTGAACTTTAATGAATTCATTAGCAGGGACAGCAGTAGCATGGATGCTAGCCGTGGTAACGATAGCTGTCACTCAAACAGAAGTGTTGTTGTGATCTGAGGAGCTGCAGAGTTTATTCAGGGTCAGACTGGAACCTGAACTGTTCATTTACTGCCTCCATAACAGCAGAAGTTGAGCTTTGTCCGTTCCATTCTAGTGACAGTTTGATTTAGATTTTTTTTTTAAAGTTTAAGCAAATGATTAATTAGTTTGTTAAAAAACATAAAATATTGTGTGGAAAGTTCCGAAAAATACCAAATCTCACTGTAAAGCTTCAGATGGTGACAGGAGCAGATATGAGTCATGGAAATATCTTTTAAATCTCCTTTTAAAGTTTCTAACATTTATTCATTGAACCACTTGTCTACCAAAATACAGATATTGGTGTGCAATTAATTTTGATTAAGTCATCACAAAGCTTGTAATTAAATGTTTTAGATTGCTTGACAATCCTACTTTAACTTCTGATGTTTCTCATCATTTATTTTAAATTTTTTCTCCCCAGTTATTTCACTTTCATTCAAACATGAGCTAAGAGTTTCATTGTAAATGTTGATGTGTTATTCTCCAGGGATGGGAGGACTGTTCTCCAGATCTGATCCACCTCCTTCATCACGTGAGTTCATAAAAAAAATAGTTCTTAATGATAGAAAAATCTCATATTGTTTCATGATGACTGTATGTTCTTATGATCTTTTGTGTTTTCTGAACATGTTTCGGTCATTTTTCAGTTTACAGTGAACCGTGGAGGACGATTCATTGGGGGTGAGTGTGTCAGTAGCTTCAGTGTGACAGAGTCCAACAATTCCACAGCACAAGTTAACTTGTAGTGATTGATTACTGATCATGTTGTAGTTTATGGGCTGTCTTCTTCCAAGGTGTCAGCATGTAGTATGTTGATAAAAGAATTCTGCGGAGGCAAGGCTGGGTGGAATGATACAGCAATCTTTATTAAATCAGATCTCAAGCCCGCGTCCGACCAGGGTGTGGCCACTCCCTGGTATTCTCAAATCCTGGCAAAGTGATGCCCAAAATGCTTTGCCCTCTGCTCTATCAGAAATCCTCTCCGACCCTCTGTCTTAGGACATCTACCAATTACCACCACCGTTACAATTCCATTCGCTCATACCTGCCTACTTCCTCTAGCTGTTAACTTTTTTGGGACTGAGGGCCCCTCTATCCAGTGGGAGAAAAACAGCATGGGTCTGCATAACACCCCTGGTGAAATATCGCTCGAGTGTTGCGTGACTGTGATAATGTCATCTGAAGTGGACCGGTTGGTCTCTCTATACTTAGATGAAAATCTATACATTGAGTCGACTCCGAACCTTTAAACTGAGGCTAGCTTCAGTTCTGACGCACACTACAGGGCTGTTTATGGCTATATGGACCTTTGCGTTGTCGCATTCCCACACTTACTTAAAGAGAAGCATCTGGTCCTGTCCCTTCCTGTCCTGTCAGTTAAGAAACTGTTTAAGAAACACACAGACACTACAATGTCTTAATGAGATGATAAACTTCACAGTTGTTTTATGACATCTGGGAACCAAACAGAAAATAGATCATGTGTGAAAACACAAATATCAGAGCACAAATAATCAACTAAAAAGTATTTTTGAGAGAATAATTTGTGATAACTTGGCTACATGTTCAATAATATACATGTATATTGATGTGCCACATGTTTCCCTTCGGGAACAGAGAGAATCAGAGAGCTCTGCAGCATGTGAAGGACTACAAACCTCTGACGGAAGGGCAGCACATAAGGATTCTTCTTCATGGACCAGTTGGAGCTGGAAAATCCAGTTTCATCAGCTCTGTTCAGAGTGTATTACGAGGCAAAATGTACAGACAGGCTTTGGGGGAAAACACCTCTTATACATCTTTCACCAAAGAGGTATGTTGAACTTTTGATTGTCTTAATTAGGAAAAAACATCAGTGTCATATAAAAACATTGCAAACCTCTGTAAAGCCATAAGGTCTGGTCGGTTAGGTCAAGGAAACTAAAACTGCTTCACAGCATCTGTTTTCAAAGTTACACACAATTGCGCAGAATTGGTCTTACGACAGGACACACGTGTGATTTATGAAACGTTCGTATCTGACCAATTCCAGCGTACGAATGATCGGCTCTTGATAAATGCGGCGGCTGAATTCGATCGTCATTAACATGTTACGCCCTTAAATATTCCTGGTTCGGAGGCCTCGCCCACTGAGGTCAAACATGGAGAGAAGAAATACAGCAGAGCTCCCCCTGCTGGTCCGAGACGGAGCCACCTGCCCTTCAGCAACCCGAAGCAGCTCCACTGTGACCCGTGTGTGTGTGTGCACACTGTTGAATCTGCGTTCCTGCTCTGTAGCAGGTTTGCCAGCGGGATTATTAGGTATTCTGTTAACTAGTTGTCGTGTTAGACTATTTTATTTTACAAAAAAGTGGTATCAGGAAAAACGTCAATAATAATCCGTTTTGATCTGTTCTAAAAATGTGACTGCTTATGCTTAATGACAGCTGAGGTTTGTTTAATAACTATTTTCAGACTCTGCCAGATTTCGCTGTGCTGCACCGCAAATCCACACACTCAGATTTGCGTACACGAGCTCAGACCTGACGTGAGATCTGATCGTAGCTTACGCTCACGTCCAAATTGATAAATGCCGAAGTTTGCGTGGAAATGGTCGTACGCACGGTTTTCTGCCGTACGTTCGTTTGATAAATGAGGGCCATTGTGTTCATCCATCCACCTCATCTTTGTCTCTTAAAGTACTTCTCCACAGGATCCATCATTATCACACCTCTCATATATTGTCTATGTAAGAAATTCCTGAACAACTACAAAAACTTAATTCTGTGGAGTTAAAATGTCGACAGATTCTACAGCTGCATGTTTTATTACTCATGGAAAATGTCTTCAGAAAGACATTTCACTGGGCTGTTTTCATAATAGAGTTTCCACTTGAATCACCATAAAAAAAAAAGTTAGCCCACTTTTAAATCTTGGAACACAAGTGGCATTGATCCAATCAGGAGCAGCCAGTAGACCTATTCACACTGCCTTTTCAGTGCCGGTATCATGCACTGATTATCTACATCTTCGTCTGTGTGAAAGTTACAGATGCAGAGAGGGGCGACAGTTTCACTGTGGCTCTGATCCACTTCCAGAGGTAATATCAGAGCCACAGTAGAAGAGGGACAGTGTCTGTGTGAATGGAAAAGCTGAAGGCGCAAATCAGGAGTGTGTCAGCCTGATGATGTTCACAGTCTGACAACTAGACCGATCTTTCACTCAACAAAATAACGAGAAATGTCCCACAAAGCAACGTTACTGAACCAAACAACAGTAACATAATAACTGGTCGTGTCTTTGGCAACTGATGAGGAAAAATATACAGCAGTTATATGTGGAGAAGTGTCTGTCCTCCTGTCTGTCCTACTGACTCTTCCTTCACATTTCTGCCCGATAAAGAGTGTCTGTCCTCGGCAGCAGAGCCGTGCTCCTCCCGAAGTGTAATGGAAGTGATTATGTCACGTGATTTTGAGCAAAACATTTCTTCTTTTGGACCGCAGCACTGAATGCTGTATAAAATAAAACACTGTAGTGGCTTTAAGGCAGCACTGCCTGGTTCAGTGTGAACAAATGAAGGTGGTATAAAGGCGAGCCTTCTTTGTGGTAATAAGAGATAGATAGATAGATAGATAGATAGATAGATAGATAGATAGATAGATAGATAGATAGATAGATAGATAGATAGATAGATAGATAGATAGATTCCCGAGGGGAAATTAGGTCATCATAGCAGCAGGTATATTCGGGCACAAATATTATAAAAATACAAGGGTAAATATAGAAACAATAAAGTACTATATACAATAAAATGCTTAAGTAGTTTTTAAAAATAAAATTCTGAGGTATCGTGGCGTAAAGGTTAGTGAAACATAGAGGATAAGGTGTCAATGCAGAGTCTCTGTGTGAAAAGGGTTAGTGAGTGTTTGTGTGGTTGTCTGAGGGTTCCGTCTGTTAGGCTGGATTCAGACCAAATTAGGTGGTGGACGTGTCACTCTATGGTCCATGTGTGGGAAATGTTGGGAACCTCAGCTGAGCCAAAATATCCTATCCATTGTTTGATCACACCCACTATTAGGTCCATCTGCTGAACTGTGCATGTTATGTATCTATGCAAGAGTCCATGTTTCAATTATTGTCCTTTTGTTTCTTGTTCTCTGAAGCTTCATGTAGTTCTGAGCAGTTTATGCTTCCTCATTCTGTGGTAGCTTGAAAAGTTATAATTCACAGAATACAAACTAACTAAACCAAACTGAGGAATCCAAAGCTGCTTAATAAAACCTATTACAGCTACTAGCTGAGTATTGATGTGTCTGTTGTTGCTCTTTATTGATCATACCCACTGAACTTTGCTATGTATGATCATTACAGTTCAGAACCTACAAGATCTCAAAAGAAGACCCACAATCCTTTTATCCTTTTGTCTTCAACGACATCAGGGGCCTGGAAAACAGTGAAGGAGCCCTTGTGAACGACATCAAACTGGCTCTGAGGGGACACATGACGGACGGTTACAAGGTACAGCTGCTGCAGATGTTTCTGCTACAAAATAAATGTAAATCTTTTTCTTTTTTTTACACTATCAGTTGACTGAATTCAAATTTGTTCTGATCAGCTCTAAAATTGTTTTCCAGTTCAATCCTGAATGTAAGCTGTCAGAGGACGATCCATCCTACAATAAAAACCCAAGTACCAGTGACAGAGTTCATGTTCTGGTTCTGGTCATTGATGCCAACACAGTGTCTGTGATGAACAATGAAATTGTGAAGAAGATTCGGGACATCAGGAGGGATGCCAGTGATCTGAGTGAGAACAGGAATCTGTTTGTTTGTTCTGTGTTTTGTGATGGAATGATCCTGATGTGTTGCTCGACACTTCAGAGTATCCAACAGTCACTTCCTGCGGCTGTTTGTAGCTTCATGATGACAGAGAAACATCAACGTGTTTATGTCACTAACAGTTTGTTTTATTCTGTTCTCCTGCAGGAATTCCTCAAGTGGCCATTTTCACCAAAGTTGATGAGACCTGTCCTGAAATCAAAAAAGATTTAAAGAAAGTCTATGAGGTCCGGTCTCTGAAGGAAAAGGTATGTTTAATTGGTAATATTAAGAATTAATATCTGATCTGATACCAGTGATCTGTTTTTCCCTGATTTAAACTTTATTATGCTCAGAAATCCATAGTACATCAACCTGATAAAGACATACATGCTGTCACATTCACCTTATTTAATATGATGTTCAACCGCATTGGAGCACAGAGGTGTGTGTTGTTGTTCCAAACAGCCACACACCAGTAATGTGCAGTGAAATATTTGCCTTGGTAGGAGGTGACCAGACAATGAGGCTACTGTCTAAATTCAGTTAAAGCAGCAGCCACATTAATCTCATACATGGAGAGACTAAATATAGTCTTTATTAGTTTGACTATAAATCAACAAATATGGGCTTGACATAATGCATGTCCAGGACAAATAAGCTATGTTTAGACAAATGAAATGCCTCACACAGTTGTCTGATCAGCATCTCACCATGAAGCTTTGAACAGGACTGGTGAGAAAACTCTGATATACTTGACTAACATTAAATACTTCTGTAACACTGCATGGGAGAATCTTACTGTTTTTTTCCCCAGAAGATAACAGTTAGCTTTACTGTTGTGCCATTTCAACCCAGCTCTCTGATGTGATCGAATCCCTTTTCGAAGTTTTGTATTCCAGCCTTTGACTGGACGTGTCTTCATGTAAAGTTTGTAAATGTACTGCAAATGTCGTGTTGTGCCTGATCAAGACAAACAGGAAGTCAGACATTCATAGTGCATCCGGTCAGTTTTAAAAAGACTCAACAGCACAACAAAGTTAAAACAGACAAATGACAAAACGATTTAACTACCTAATCTACTCAATCACAGTAAAGCACAGAAATCAAAGTATAATGATGAAATAAACACAATCTGAGTAAGTCAACAACATCAGGCAGCCATGATGCTCTGCTTCTCAAACACTCTCACACACACACCAGGTAACAGAGACGTGCCCAGTGGCATCACAGCGTCAGACTGCTGAAGAAAGCTCGGCCTGTACGTCCACGGTCATTCAACACAGTGTGAGAACTGACAATGCACATGTAAATCTACAAAACACTTCAAATAGACAGAAGCTCTGATTGTTTCTGCCTCAGCATTTAGTAAAATGAGATATTATGAGCAAGCTATGGCAAACAAAGTTTGTATTGTATGCTGGTCTCACTCTTCTAGGTTAAAGCAGTTTATCCAGCTTGTACTGTGCTGAGCTGTAATCTGAACAGTTGTGATTTTTTATGTAGATGGAGAAGTTCAGTGCAAATGTGGGAATTCCCATGAACTGCATCTTCCCTGTGAAGAACTACCATGAAGAAATCGACCTCAACAGTGACTTTGACTCACTGATCCTGAGCGCCATGACAGAGATCATACAATGTGGAGATGACTACATCAACTTACCAAGAGTAAAGACAGACTGATATATTTCAACAAAATATAAACAGGCTTCTTGTCATGATGGAAAATAACCTGTGACAACCTGTGTAATCTGCAACATTACGCAGCAGTTTGTATATGATGTCATGACTTTTCTAACATGTTAGTGAGTTCAGATTCTATTTATGATGCCAGTTATTCACTTTGTCGCCTCTTTGTCTTCTACTGGTTTCAGAGTTCATAGTCCTGTTCAGTGCAGTCATTAAGAGAACACAGCTGTTAAACTAAACACTATCAGACTAATACAGCTGAAGGTTGTTTCTGCTGTGTTTGGTGGAATAACCTATTATATCTCCTTTTTCGTGTCTTTTTATTTAAGCTTCACAGGTTTATTATGAGTTCTGTCAATGTAAATATGAATTATTGAGAGCTTCCTGCACAGCTGCAGTTTGTGTACAGCTCATCTGTACATGAGGACAGTGTGAGGAGGCTTCTGTCCTCTCAGAGACAGCTGATACAGTTTAATGTGTCACTAAACAGCCAGGAGGAGCTGCTCTCAGCTCTCATCAGGCTCAGATGATCACTGCTGACATGAACTGTTTATTTCATTTAAATGATGAATTGTTGTGGTTTATCTTTTGTCTATTTCCTCTTTTTTGTCACTATGGAGCAAATTTGAGGCTTTGAGGCTATATAATAAAGTCTGTTTTGTTCAGAATGTTGAGTCTTCCTCAATGGAGGTTCAGGTTTTAGGTTCAGTCAAACTGCTCTTCATCAGACCAGGTCCCTGTGAGATCTGATCCAGAACAACTTGTGACTCACATTTGAATCTACATGTAGTCTGATGACAGCTGCTGGAGAGCAAAAAACAAATCTTTTAACGCTCCCACAATTGGTTAAATTGTGTTTGTTCAGGGATAATTATTAATTGTGATAAGTGATAACATCCAATTTACATTAGATCACTTTGGGTGCATCACCCTTGAAGAAAGGAAAAAAAAACAATTCACCAAATCAGCCTAATGAAAAGGTACTAAACTGTGAGTTTGCAACTCTGATTAATAATTAACTTTAATGATAACAAGCACTAACTACAGATGTAGAACTTAAAGCAGAAAACTTTCAGTGAAGCTTCACATTAACATACAAGACCA
>OZ023172.1:28584568-28789935 GCA_963678695.2 Diplodus puntazzo
CGAGTACTGTGATCCAACAGCTCGGTACCAACCCTGTGATGACCACATTTATATTCTATTCTATGAAACACTGTTACATTTATATTCTATGAAACACTGTTACAATGACAAAGTGATGATACATCACTGTGATTGAGTTTAATGTAAAAACAAAGACATTTTAATGTCATTATAACAATAATAATAATGTTTATTCTGTTATTATGACACATAATTAAAATGATGTAGTACTGTTTGTATGTACAGAACAACAGACCACTTTAAATGAGCACTGAGTAGCTTTATAGAATAATTGTATTATTTACAATATTAATGAGGTCATAATACAAACTTTTGGTCCTCAGTGGAAAATAAGGTCCCAGAGAAAACAGAGACGAGCAGAGACTTTACACTAGTTCACACTAGTTTAACCTGTTGACACTTTATATGACTGTAGATTTACACAACGGATGAACAATATTTGATTTTTGACTTTTAGGCGACGCTAATATCTGCACATATTTTTCCCAGCTGACTGCAGAGAACATCAAGTCTCTCTTAACGAGTAATGAAGTCATTATTTTGTCTGCTCCAAACGTGACGGCTCCTTGGCAGATGCAGCAGAGCAGTCCAGATACACTGATGACACTCTGTCACATCCAGAGGAACACAGGGATGATGCTGGACTGGACAGTGGAGCTGATCTTAGAGCAGTTTACACTGCAGCACTGACAGTCATCTCCACGTGTTGTGATTGGTCTGTCAGTCACTGCTAGATGAAGCGCTCCTCTCCGCCCAGTCAGAGCCTCTCCACCCACCAGCTGATGGTGCTGCTTCAACCACTCTGGATCATCAGGACACAGCTGATCTTCTCAACACCTCCACCTTTCTTATCACTCTGACAGAGACCATCTTAACCTGATGAGAGAATCAGAGAGAGCAAAAGTGTTACATGAGTGTTTACAGAGACTCCTTCCATCAACTGTCAGTCAGTGATATAAAGACCAGCAGGACTTGTCCAGTCCTGTTCAGACCACAAGCTTAGCGGCTGGGTAGCGTAGCCAGTTTCCTTTCAGCTTCATGTTAACGTGTTGGAGTGAAGCTCACAGACCTGCAGACACATCAAGTATGTTTACTCTGCAGGTCTCACTGAAGTACACAGTGAAATTCTGCTCAGAGTCCCTGAACGCATCATGAGTGCAGAAACACTTGAATGATGATTCACCGCTGTTAAAAACCAAAGTCTCATCCACACCTGAATATTTCATCTACTTATGTTTGCTAAATATCACCATTGTTATCTGAAATAAGAGTCAGTGCTTTGCAGGCTTCAGTCAGACTGATCTGTACAGTGGCCCTGAAGGTCCAAACACAACCACACTTCAGATTATGGAAAAGGTGCGACGTTCTTGTTTGTTATGGGGCAGAACCAAAGTCTCTGGTGACTACGTTTTGTGGAATATTTTGACCTTCAGGGCCACCGTAGACCCGAGAGCTGTGACAAAGATGGACTGATCAGTTGTTTAGTGTTTAAATGAGAGAACAAAGATTTGATGCGGCAACAGTTTGATGGATGAGGACCGCTGTCTCTACACATCCTGTGATACTTCCTGTAGACATGAACACAACAACAACAGTCATCTTCACATCAACTCAAACACACCATCACAAAAAGCTTCTGGCTCATCTGATTGGCTGACTGTTCCCCCTCTATCTCTTTCTGTCCAATCCTGAAGCCTGTCACCGTTCTCCTCTCACAGCTTCACTGAGGAAAGCAGGAAATGCTGGATCTTTACTTTGATACTGACTGCGATTATTACAATACTGCTGAAACCAGCGTGGACTGACTCCAACTCTCTACTGACCTCAGAGTCTCCAGTTGACAGTTTGGACTCTCCACAAGTTCAGACAGCAGCTTCACTCCTGAATCCTGCAGCTTGTTGAAACTCAGGTCCAGCTCTATCAGATGGGAGGAGTTGGACTTCAGAGCTGAGGCCAGAAAAGCACAGCTGATCTCTGACAAAATGCACTCCTCCAATCTGAATAAATAATGAATTTAATTATTCAGTCAGTATAAATGTCACAAAGCTTCATTAAAATGTTTTTAAAAGAAAATTCTGAATATTTTTGTTATTGTCCGACAGTTAAAATTACAGTTGTTCTGATTTCGATACCAGCATCGGAAATGCCTCCAATACTGCCGAAAATGCTTGCATCGGTATCAGCGAGTACTTGAGTCCAGGCACCGATCCGATACCACATAATTTATTAGAAATAGGAATCTATTTACTGGCTATAAGTGTTGACATCCACCAGAGTGCACTCCGCAACAGGTCGAGTCTATGCCACCAAACTGACGTACAGGACGCCCAGTCTGAGATCTCTTCTTGTGTACGCGTCACGGGTACACAAGAATCGATCAAAATGAAACTTAGCTATTTCAGACAAAAACAGCTGCATACTGAACATGCAGTGAGGCGTTACCAAACAAACACAGATTAATTCCACGGACATTTGGAGCTCCGATGTGTGCCCCATGTCTTTGCTAGGTTTAACGTCACACTGGGCAATTTCTAAGTAATTTAAATGCCTTTTTTACTTTCAAATATTGTGGCTACACTTTAATTTAAAAAAAAATTCTTCCTAGATTTATTTTGTTAAGTTGCTGTTGCACTACTGTTTTATACTGTTGTATTTAAAAATGAATTTAAAAATAAATGGGTTCATTTGCTGTATTCATTCAGTGTGAGAAAGGGTTTAACCTGAGCCAGGCCTCACCACAATGATAATCATATCACAGTCATGCAGGCATAGTATCATGGGGTTTTTTTTTCATATCACACTGGTATTGGTATCGGTATTGGCCGGTACCCACAGCACAAGAATCGGAATCGGTATCGAGAGGGAAAAAATAGTATCGGAACATCTTTAGTTAAAATAGAGATTATTTAACTTTTCAATGTATTTTTATCATCACAAAAACACGATTTGGAATCCAAGATGAAAATCAATAGTTGAGGATGTTCAGAGTGAATTATTTATATTGTGATATGAAGGTTTTAAATGTGCTCTGTCCCAGAGACGCTGCATTAACAAAGCAGCGGTGGTTCACCAACTCTCCGCCATTGGTCATAACCATTGAGCCAAGTACTGCTTGAGTAAAGAGGCGTGATGGTAAGCGTCATGATAATGACGTCTGAGCTTGCGTGTTCAAGGTGTTTCCCAGGTGTCCTCCTGTCAATCTAAGCCCTGACAGTTTATAATCGCATGGATTTAGTTGTAATGTATAGTGATTGAGATCTTGATCCACCAAACATACTGGAAAGTGAATGAGTTTCGTTTTTCACACTAAATTGCATAATTACATAATCACCATCACTAAACACGACCTGTCTGACTCCTTCACTAGCAGGGACGTTGGCTGTTTTCTCGGGGAAAGTTTGTTAACGTTGAATGAATCGTAAGATTAGTCGACTGATTGAAAAAATAATTGCTAGATTAATGGTTTGAAAAATAATCGTTTGAGACAGCCCTATCTGCCACAGTCTACGGACTAACTCACAGAAGAAGAAAATAGACTTTAGCATTACAATACTTAATGTGGATCAGTATAATATCAGCCTGATTTCTGCAGTTTACTGTCAAAACAACTTTCAGATCACATTAATCTTAGCACAAGACGAAAAAAATGGTGTCTGACCTCAAAGTCTCTAGTTGACAGTTTGAACTCTCCAATACAGCACAAAGAAGCTTCACTCCTGAATCCCGCAGCTCATTCTGACTCAAGTCCAGCTCTCTCAGATGGGAGGGGTTGGACTTCAGAGCTGAAGCCAGAGAAGCACAGGTGATCTCTGACAAACTGCAGTACCTCAATCTGAATAAAGAATAAATTATGTAAGACAATGTTCCTGCTTGACATCATTCAGTGTTTGATAATCTGATCATCTGTCAGTGAACTGGCATCCCCCGTCTCGTGAGCATGGTATTGCATGTTGTTTCCATCCCCCGCTGGCTAACAGCTCCACTTGTTCAACTCCAGTAACTAAGGCTGCAGCGATCTTTAATTGTGAAGATATCCAGCCTTACATAGTTCTTACTGTCCTGACTGTTATTGTGACAGTGAGGCTGATGTCAGCATTACAGAAGCAGCTAGTACTAGTTTATTTTCTATGTGCGAGCTGTTACAGAAGGCCTCTTTGTGAAAGGTTCATTTATTGTTATTGATCATGATATAAAAAATGGTTTGTGCTACTCACTGGTGAGTTAGCCTACAGGTTGCATTAAAAGTGTTAAGCATATTTGTCATATTGCACTTAACGGGTTTTGATTTTCTTGAGATTCTTTATCCCAGAATCAATCCTTAAGTATAGTCAAAGTGCACTGCACTGTAAACTTGTAATAGAGAACACTTTACAGTATTTGTGAAAAATCTTAATTTCAGTTGATCAATAAATAATTACATTTATTTAATTGTTGAATCATATTGTGTTGAATCACACTGCATCATGCTTGAGGTGTGAATCATGTCGTATCTCATTGGTAGTTGCAGCATCTGTAACTGTAATGCATCGAATCGTTGACAGCATATCCAAATATTTATTGTGTCGACCATACATTAGAGATGCACAACTGTATTTCTCAAGTCAAGCTAGTTTCCTTGGTGTTCCCTTGTTGGGAACAGCCAGAGTTGTCTCGTCCTCCACGCTCTAAAGTAATTTCACTCACTGCCTGCAGCCTTTCTCAAGTAAAGCTAGTTTCCTTGTTGTGATGAACAACCACACGTGTGTGCTGTGTGTAGAGAATGTGTGGTTGAGCAAAAGAGAGGGAGTGAAAAAATGTGAGGTAATCAAATTTTATAGATGAACAAAAACACATGAACTGACCTCAGAGTCTCCAGTCGACAGTTTGGACTCTCCAGTCCAGCAGAGAGAAGCTTCACTCCTGAATCCTGCAGCTCGTTCTTACTCAGGTCCAGTTCTCTCAGATGGGAGGGGTTGGACTTCAGAGCTGAGGCCAGAGAAGCACAGCTGATCTCTGACAACCTGCACTGCTCCAATCTGAATAAAGAATAAATGATGTAAGTTTAAAAGACTATGTTCCTACTTGAAATCATTCAGTACAACCTGCTGCCCCTTCAGCTTCGAGAGGTGAAACTGAGACTGCTGTTTGTACTCGGTGACTCTTTGTGAGAGTGAGAGCTTTGACAGACAAAATTAACATGCAACTTGGCAGAGGGGTCATTGTTGCAGAGGGGCCTTTTGGGTTATCAAAGGTCTCCCGGGCAGCCTTTGCCTTTCGTTTATGTTTATCGACACAGAAACACATGAACTGACCTCAGAGTCTGCAGTCGACAGTTTGGACTCTCCAGTCCAGCACAGAGAAGCTTCACTCCTGAATCCTGCAGCGTGTTGTCTCTCAGGTCCAGCTCTCTTATGTGGGAGGGGTTGGACTTCAGAGCTGAGGCCAGAGAAGCACAGCTGATCTCTGACAAACTGCAGCTCATCAATCTGAATAAAGAATAAATTATGTAAGTTTAAAAGACAATGCTCCTGCATGAAATCTTTCAGGACCCCCCCCCCTTCAGCTCCGAGAGGTAAAACTGAGACTGCTGTTTGGACTAGAGTTCGGGTCGGGCCGGCCCGACAAACCCAACCGGACCCACAGGTTCGGGCCGGGTTCGGGCCAAAAAGATGCGCAAATGAGCCGGGTCGGGTTGGGCCTCGGGCTTCCTATTTCATAAAACACATTTCATAAAATACATTTCTTGCAGGTTTTAAATTATATAGCCTGTTTGAATCATTGCTGTTCAGGTGAGGTGAAGAGTGAGTCTGGCTGCTGCTTCATGCGGAGGGGCAGACGCAGAACTGATGCCGCTGCGTGACGTATACACGCGCCTATAGCCGGCTGGAGAAGATGGAATTGGCTAAAAGTACACTTTCCACAGGCGAATTCACCCTTGCTTTTCGAGGAGTGGGGAAATCGTCTGTTTCTGTCTCTCTGAATCTATTTTCCCACTGGTCGAAGAGCGGTGTCTTCTTTGCAGCGTGAGCAGGTGCTGCTGCTGATGTTGACACAGCACCTGTCTCCTGGCTCACGTCACCTTTCCGCCTGCTGTAACAAGTGTATGAGGAAAACAATTCAGGCGCGCAGGGGGTCGGGTTCGGGCAGACAATTCATGCTGGTGTGTCGGGCTGCGTCGGGTTTAAAACCGGCGGGCCGGGTTGGGTCGGGTTGTTATTTTCAGGCCCGTTGAGAACTCTAGTTTGGACACAGTGACTCTTTGTGAGAATGAGAGCTTTAACAGACAAAGATAAATATGCAACTTGGCAGAGGGGTCATTTCATTAGTGAGCAGAGAAGGAGAAAGACCTGGAGCAAAAATGAGCAGGTGTTTCAGAGGAGGCATTAGAAATGATCATGCAGCCTTGATCTGACAGCTAGCTGCAGGATTCATCAGAGGAAGGCGGGGGGGTGTCTGACACAGAAGGCTCACTGGAATCCTCCACCTCTGAGTGCCTCTGACCCATCCTTTGAGAGTGAAGTGGGCACTGAGGATCCTGTTCATCCTAAAAGTCAGTGGACAGCAAAGAAAGGGCAAGTCTGGTCTCAATGTCATCCTGAGATGCTGCGCTACATGCAGGCAACCACTGGCGTGATGCCAGGGCCCATGAGATATGCAATATCAAGAATCCATAATGTAGCATGATCTTTTGACCTTTTCTTCACTCCTGAGATGTTACAGCTCATTTTGCAAATGACAAACTTATACTGGAGGCTTTTAGTGTCAGGATGGAGTGATGTGGATGCCCAAGAGATTCAGGCATACATGGGACTTCTTATTCTGACAGCGGCATTGCCATTTCTGCCACACACAGACACACACACACACACACACACACACACTCTCTCTCTCTCTCTCTCTAATCACCACCAAAGTCCCTTTTTTTTCTTTTTTTTAGGAAATAATTAAATGATTCAAATAATTACTCTGGCATTGAAAGGATTAAAATCCTGAAAATAATTGAATGTTTAGTAGTCTTGTCTAAGTCTGAGGTGTTTAAGTTATTCATGAAAAAAATCTGTTTTTCTGAGCATGTACATTTTTGCCACAAACATGGTTAGAGGGTAGTAATTTTGAGGAGGGCACAAGGGTTAAGTATCACTTAAAGCAGGCATGTCCAAATTATTCCACAAAGGGCTGTGTGGCTGCAGGTTTTCTTTTCAACCAAGCAGCACCATACTAGACCTGACTTGTTTAATCAATTGATCTCAGTCTTCAGAAAGTTGATTGGTCAAACTGTGTGCTCTTGACTGGTTGGAACAAAAACCTGCAGCCACACGGCCCTTTGTGGAATAGTTAGGACATGCCTGACTTATAGTTTCTATAAGAGTTCTTTTGCTGTGTTTAATATTAATGAAGATCTTTTGTGGTCAAGTTCTTCAGCAGTGATCAATAGCAGAGCAAGGTTAAAACAACACGTTTGTGTTTGAACAAAAGTAAATTGACAGTGAATAGTAACAAAACAAGGTTAAAGGAACATAGCACTGAATTCATTGGTTTGACTTATTAAAGTTTGATTTTGAACAAGGTCAGTAGAAAATCACATTTTGGGGGTTACTGTGATGTACTGTGGATGATTCCATGTATTTGTTATGGCTATAATAATTTGAAGTTAATTTATTGGGACATAGTTGTCATGAGACTCATTTAAGTGCACTTAACTACAGTAAGAACACATTAACATGGTAAGTAATAATCCTTTAACACTGAAATAAAAAGAGACTGTTACCCAATTAACAGCACATAAACACATGAAAGGAGTGTAGCAGCCTATAAAGTAGTCATTCCCTGAAAATGTAATAATGCCTGAAAATGTAATAAAATGTACACTTAACTCGATCAAAAATGTAATAAAACCCAATAATGTAACAAGTTCACCAATAATGTAAAAAAAAAATCCTGACTGATATGGTAATAACATTTTTACCAAAAAATGTAATACCTTTCAAAACTGATAATGTAATATATTCTCAAAACACAAAATGTAGAACTCTGGACTGAAAATGAACATATATATTACATTATCTGTCAAGTATTACATTATCAGTTTTGAAAAAAAAGACCTACCTAGAAATTTAATAAATTCCCAATAATGTAATAAGGTATCACATTATCAGTAAGATTGTTATTACAATATCGATCGGGATATTTTATCACATTATTGGTGAAGTTATTACATTATTTGGTTTTATTACATTTTTGATCGAGGTTAGTGGAAATTTTATTACATTTTCAGGTGTTATTACATTTTCAGGAAATTATTACATTATAGGGTGCTATAAGGAGGTGTGTCTTTTGTCCAAAGTGACTTAAACATCATCCAAACTACTTTTTTAAAGATTCAACACTTTCTGTTTATAGATTTAAACCTCTGTGTATCTGTGTGTGATGTGTGTTAGGCAGTAATATACTGCCAGACGGGGATCAAGGTAGATGTGTTCAAGTCGCGATCCTCCGTCAAGTAATACCACAAATATTGCTTTACCGGTCCTCGGTATACATCCCTACTGGTAACAGGAGCCGTCTTTGTTGATCTGTCTGCTGTGTTAGATACTGTGAACCACCTCCTGAAAAAGATCTTGGAGAATACCAAAGACCTGGCATTCACAGACCTCATCAGAACCCTCCTGAAAGATAGCCGCTTCTATGTTAACGATAATCAAGTCACTGGTGACGAAAACGGAACGGCATGCCCCAAGGTAGTGTGCTGGCTCCACTACTATAACACCTACACCAATGACCAGCAAATGGACCAGAACACTGAACGGTTCATCTACACCGATAACCTCTGTGTAACATCCGAAGAGAGTATGTTTGAAGTTGCAGAAGTAAATCTCACCTCAGCCCTAGATGAGCTACGCTCTACTACAAGCGCAACTACCTACACGCAAACCATGCAAAGACTCAAGCTTGCTCATTCCATCTCATTCCAAACTGCAGGTTAACTCCCAAAATAACATCCTCCTGAATCTGAGCAACTCCAAATGGGGAGCCACGGCACACACATTAAGATCTACTGCCCTGGCCCTGTGCAACTTCTCTGTGGAGTATGCGTGTCCTGTCTGCGAGAGGTCATCCCATGCTAAGAAACTAGACCCAGCATTGAATAACACCTGCCACTCAATCACTGGCTGCTTGAAGGCCACCAACCTGCACCTCCTGACTGGCATTGCCCCTGATGATGTGAGACGGGGAATCGCCAGACGAGTATAGTTGACCAAGGCCATCAGTGATGAACACCACCTCCTCTGCAGAAGTGTACCTCTGGCCCAACAGCTGAACAACTATGGACAAAAAGGCCTGAGGACAACCCACTTCCTACTGACATGGGTATCCTTCCCTCTGAAGCCCTCACTACGGGCTCAGAAGCACCATGGATCCAGTCCAGTCCATAACAGGAACAGGGTGATCAAAAGCTGCCATGGCCCGATGGGGCTATGAAATGGGCCAAACAACTTGTCAATGTGGAGAAGAGGACTATACAATGAAGCATTGCCTTGTGTGCCCGCTACTACCCAACCAGTGCAGCTTAAATGATCTTGCAGTGTTCAATAGAAACGCAAAGGACTGTGTTAAGAAATTAGAAACTCTCGGATAACCGACCAGCTTTAAAGACAGGAAAAGAAGAAGTAGTAATATACAATAACGTCGTGCTAATTGTGTGTGTGTGTGTGTGTGTGTGTGTGTGTGAGAGAGAGAAAGATATAAATATATAATTAGGAGTCAAACTGTTCAGACTGTCAAACTTTAAACTGAGTTGTTGTGATTTGAGCTCAGACAAACCCAGAAAACCAGTGAACTGAAGGAAACTTAAAACTTCTGTTCTGGATTTTTATTTTATAGATCGACACAGAAACACATGACCTCAGACCTCAGAGTCTCCAGTCTACAGCTTGGTATCTTCACAAGTTCAGACAGCAGCTTCACTCCTGTATCCTTCAGCTCATTATCACTCAGCTGCAGTTCTCTCAGATGGGAGGGGTTGAACTTCAGAGCTGAGGCCAGAGAAGCACAGCTGATCTCTGACAAGCTGCATCTCCTCACTCTAAATACAAAATAAATGATGTAACTTAACAATTTGAGAAAACAGTCAGAATAAACATCACAAAGGTCCTCAATTTAAATAATACTTAAAAAAAACATAATTTGGAATCTAAGATGAGAATCAATAGTTGAGGATGTTCAGAGTGAATTGCTCATATTGTTAAAGGAGGTTTTAAATGTGCAGCTCAACATTGCTCTGCCAGTCATGTGGACTAAACCACAGAAGAAAACAGACTTCAGCATTAAGATAGTCGGTGTGGATCAGTGTATCAGTCTAATGTCTGCAGGCTAGTGTCAACACAATTTTTACATCATATTAATCTGAGCACAGAAGGAAAAAATGGTGTCTGACCTCAGAGTCTCCAGTCGACAATTTGGACTCTCCAGTTCAGCAGAGAGAAGCTTCACTCCTGAATCCTGCAGCTCGTTAAGACTCAAGTCCAGCTCTCTCAGATGGGAGGAGTTGGACTTCAGAGCTGAGGCCAGAGAAGCACAGCTGATCTCTGACAAACTGCAGTACCTCAATCTGAATAAAGAATATAAAGACAATGTTCCTGCTTGAAATCATTTAGTGTTTAATAATCTGTTCAGAGCTGAAGAAGGTTTAGAATTTAGACGTTTAGAAAATGAAACTCCAAACATCTGAACCCAACAGGATGCAGGTTCAACACTGTCAAATACACAAAGTGAAACAGAGCTCTCATTAATTATAAGTCTCGTTTCGTTCCCAACTCATCAAATTCTGACGCTTTGGGATTGTAGGTCGGGTTGGCCGCCGTCCGAAAGCATCAGAATTTGATAGGTTGGGAGCGAGACTCAAAAATGAACTCTCTAACAAAGAGGAGCTTTAAGATAAAAGTCATCCTTAGTTGGAGTTTTCCAGTCAGTACAGATGTCACATATCATCATAAATGTTTGGAACAAACACAAGTTTGTTGTTGTCTGACAGAGAAGGAAACACAACATTTGTATTGTTATTTTCAGAAGCAAGAAGGAAAAGTGCAAATCAATAATGACGTTCATTGAACGTATATGTATATATAGCTTGCGTGGAAATGGTCATACGCATGATTTTCTACCGTACGTTCGTTTGATAAATGAGGGCCATGGAGAGGCAGTGAGTGCCTTGACAGGGTGGGCACTGTTAAACTAAAGCATGCTGTGACCTTGGAACCCATGACTAAACATTTTGTTTGGGGTCGCCTCCCTAGCCACAAATTCTCTCCGCTGGAAGCACAGTTGTTGTGGAGCCCAGTGAGTCGCAGACAATGCCACAGTTGTAGTGGGATGAGTGGTGACACCATTATGGAGTGATGGATGGGTCCCAGTTAGAGTCATACAGTTAGCTTACCATTCCACCACTAACAATATAAGGGCATATCTCGAAAATTAGATCAAATGAGCATGCCATGAGGTCTGGAACTCGAAGTAAACAGCCACGTCTTGACTCATATTTTTCACTGCCCGCAGCACGACAAGAGGCCTTCACGAAGAAACTTGCTTTGTTCATATGCAAGGACATGAGGCCAATCAGTATCATTGATGGCATGGGCTTCAGAGAGTTTTGATACGATGCGATACGATACATATCACGATACTTTGGTTACGATACGTATCAAGATATCACGATATTGTGATATAAATAAAGATGAAAACACAAGTACCTGTATATGTACATCAGATGATATTGATCAGAGGACAAATTGAGTCAAAACTATTCCATTCAAAACAGCCTCTCCATTTTATTAATTCCCATGAAATTTCCGGGCAGTAATATTCTCTTTGTCCAGCTTGTTGTTCTTGCTATCTCTCTTAACTTTGAAGCCAAAGTGCTTCCAAACGTCAACTTTAAATGGCAGAGGCATTTTTAACTTGCCATCCATTTTGCTCAGACCTCAGCCACTCTCTCTACTACAGAAATACACCCGCCGCACAGCAGAGTTGCTCTTCGGCAATATATCGATATTTGGAGTTGAAAAATCGATATTGTATTGGGCGATCGCGATATATTGCCGTATCGATATTTTTGCCCATCCCTACAACAAAGTGTGTCACTTTACAAACCTGACACACAAACATTAAAACTAGGGATGTCCCGATCCGATCTATAGGATCGGGATCGGGCCGATCTGGGCATTTTTCCGCTGATTGGAATAGGCAATTTTGAACGTGGACCCAGGCCCGATTTTTTTTTTTTGTTTGTTTTAAACGTCTGAGCACAATTTGTGGCAGAACTGAGACGCACGCATAACGTTACTCTGGCAAACCTGAGGATAAAATGTCTGCAGTGTGGAAATAACTTAAATTAGCAAGCGAAAGTAGTCCAACGGCGACATGTAACATCTGCAATACGACCATTTTGCGGAGCTGCATTTAATATTGCTCAATTGCTACGCAACAAACACTCAAAGAATACAAAGTGTTCACTCGAGAGTACAGGCAAAGACACTGAAGCAACAAACACTTGCAGATACTTTCAAAAGGAAAGAGAAATATCCTCGAGACAGCAACATGGCCACAAATATTACGGAGAGGTAATTCAATTAATCACTCTGGATAACCAGCTCATCTCCATGGTAGAGGATCAGGGTTTTCTTCGTCATCTGGAGTTTTTGAATCCCCGGTATGTCCTACCATCTCTGCATTACATTACATTGACTCCACATTCGAGTTACAACGTGCCTGTATGCGCACTAGTTTTGTGGGTCTCATACAGCAAAGCATGTAAAACAGGCAATAGAGGAGATGCTGAATGCTGTGAAATAGACAAGCAACACGTCCACGTCGTTTTACATGACAGCATAGGGAATATGTAAAAAGCAGTGGATGATATGGAGGAACCAAGTGTGGGCTGAGTCTCACACACACTTCAGCTGCCTGTACACAAGGGTCTGCTGTCACAGTGCAGCGTCACACAGTCACCTGCTAACACAAGGAAGGTGGAGGCCAATGTTGTAATAGCATGCAGAATCAGAAAGAGCCATATAAAGGTGTATACATTGTTTCAACAACATAAAAAAAATATACAGCTTGGATACAGGTTAACACAGCTGTATTATCCAGGAAAATATTAGTTAAGGCTGACTATTGGATCGGGACTCGGTATCGGCAGATACTAAATATTAAAGGACTCGGATCGGGATCGGGGTAAAGAAAACCTGATCGGGACATCCCTAATTAAAACCTTCCTCACTCTTTGATTGGTGAGCTGAGTGGAGGTGAGATAGAGCCGAGGTTTCAACTTCTCTCTCAGCTCTTTTTTTCATTTGTTACACAACTATTTCTGTTGTAGTGAAACACTACCAATGTCTTCCAGAAGAGAACATGTGAGAAGTTACCTCCATATTTAAACCATTGTTGAGCCTCCAGCAGCTCTTGGCTCCACCTTTGGCTGTCTGAAACAGCTATGAACACTTTTAGCTTCACTGATGCTCACTGATCCCATGCTAAAAGGTGGAGTTAACACACTGCAGACCACTGATTGGTCAGTGGGAACAGCCGGAGTCGTCTCGTCCTCCACGCTCTGAAGTAACATTTCACTTTCTACCTTTTCAGCATCTTCTGTCTCGCTGCCTGCAGCCTTTCTCAAGAAAAGCTAGTTTCCTTGTTATGATGAACAACCACACGTGTGTGTAGAGAATGTGTGGTCGAGCAAAAGAGAGAGAGAAACAATTGTTAAGTTAATTACATTTTATAGATACACAGAAACACATGAACTGACCTCAGAGTCTCCAGTCGACATTTTGGACTCTCTAGTCCAGCACAGAGAAGCTTCACTCCTGAATCCTGCAGCTTGGAGTTTTTACTCAGGTCCAGCTCTCTCAGATGGGAGGGGTTGGACTTCAAAGCTGAGGCCAGAGAAGCACAGCTGATCTCTGACAAACTGCATCTCTCCAATCTGAATAAAGAATAAATGATGTAAGTTTAAAAGACAATGTTCCTGCTTGAAATTGTCAATGTTTAATAATGTGTTCAGAGCTGAAGAAGGTTCAGAATGCAGATATTTAGAAAAGGAAACTCCAAACAGCTGAACCCACTAGGATGCAGGTTCAACACTGTCATTTACACAAATTGAAACAGAGCTCTCATTAATATTAATGACAACCTGCTGCTGCTGCAATAAAGACGTAGTGATGTCACCTCTTAAACTCTGCAAACACATGAACTGACCTCAGAGTCTCCAGTCGACAGTTTGGACTCTCCAGTCCAGCACAGAGAGGCTTCACTGCTGAATCATTCAGGTAGTTTAGACTCAGGTCCAGCTCTGTCAGATGGGAGGGGTTGGCCTTCAGAGCTGAAGCCACAACTTCATAGTGACTCTCTGAGAGTCCACAGCGAATAAATCTGTGATGACAGGTAACAGAACATTAAAACAATAAAATGTGACACTTTATTGTGAAAACTATTACAGTATAGTTGACTGACTGTCGGTTTAAATCTAGACAATGCGACTGAAGATGTATTTCTTTAATAGCATGACAGTTACAGCAATGAGACCTATCATCTCTTCTTGGCCCCTTATTTTGAAAAAGTATGTTTTACAGTCATTTGCAGTAGTATATGACATGAAAGATGAAAGATGCACAGCCTCAAGTTCAAACCACATCATTGACACAGCCAACCCTAAAACAAGTGCTAGAGCAAATGATCCAAGTGATCCAAGAACTGAAGAAGGGATACGGAGGTTCTGCAGTTGAGAAAATGTAGTGCCAAAAGAAAGCGCGGTCTGACGGCATTATGAAGCAGTGTGAATTTTACCTTTACAACGTACACTTGAACTGCTATAGATTTTTTTAGGTGAGCCTGGTTTTAGGTGGTTTATTTTGCTTTTTCTCTGGACCCCGTTCACTGCAGTACAAAGCTGAGCGTCTGGCTGGAGCGGCTCTCTGCTCCTCCAAACTGAGGCTGTGCTGATCGGTGATTACGGTAGGAAACAGACCGACAATTGATTATGTACTTTATATGACCCCACTTCAAAAAAAACCAAACTATCCCTTTAAAACTTGGCTAAAAGAGCCAATGGAGACCAGTCCACCAGATTCTGCCACTGAAACTCCATCTCAGGGGAGCGATCCCAAAAGGCAGAGAATAGAGGACTAATTACGCAGTCTCTTAGACTCGCTTTACGACACTGTGCTCCTTCCTTCCACCAGTGAGGCAGTGGAACCAGAGGGGATCATTAAAGAGTTGTAATGGTACTTCAGAGAATTGATAACTGACAGAAAGGGTGGAAATCCATATGATTGGTGGAAAGACAACAGCAACTGTTTCGTGAGACTGTCAGCTTTGGCAAGGCAGTACCTCTCCTGTCCACCCTCCTCTGTGGCTAGCGAAAGAGTGTTCATCACCATAGGGAATATTTATGAGGATAGGCACCGACGTCATTGATCGAAACATTTGAATATTCCTACCCACCACCCCATCCCATCACAGCATAAGTTAGGTGTCTCCACCCGTTACATACAGCATTACCTTCTCGCAAATCCACTATTATGTTATCGAAAGCACCATGCCGAAGCCCAACGCTAAGGTTTCACAAAACACTCCATCGTGTCCCAGCTGCAGAGGACAAAAGAGCAGCATAGATTTTAATAATTTTTGAAGGCAACATCCTAGCTACACTGTTCATGCAAAACTGTTTGTGCCTGCTAACTACTTCCAGACTGTTTCTCTAACCTCGGTCAGCCAACTTTGAGTGGAATACCTGCAGACAAGGGACATGTAAGTATACAATTAATGAACTGGGTGTTTCTTCTGTAGTTTGGGTTGAACGCGTGCGTGATGTAGTGTGTGTTTTGCCATTGAGAACGTTTCTGATCTTGCAAATTATGTAATTCATGTCAAATGTCAGAATGTACAAATGTTAGTTGGCTTTATTTTGCAATTTTACATGAAGTGACGAAACAGTGTTTCGCCACATAGTACAATACTAACACGAACCGTTAGCTTCCAAGCTAACGCTAACTGCTAGCTTTTAGTTAGCAAACAGCACGTCTCCACATGCTCAGAGACAGAGGATATTTCTCTTTCATTTAGGAAGCATCCGCGAGTGTTTGCTGCTAATTACACACACACACACACACACACACACACACACACACACACAGACACTCACGCACACACTTTTAATGTTAATCACATCTGGACTTACCGAGCCTTTCTGCAGTTCCTCACAACTGGAATCAGTCTCTGTTTTCCCTGGTCTGATGTGATGTTGTATTTCTGTGTGTCCAACTCATCCAGAACTTCCTCTGACATCTGCAGCATGTAGGCCAGAGCTGAGCAGTCAAACACAGAGAGTTCCTTCTTTGATCTGTTCTCCGACTTCAGGAACTCTTGGATCTCCTGATGGACTGAGTGGTCGTTCATCTCTGTCAGACAGTGGAAGATGTTGATGCTTCTATCAGGAGAGATGTCATCACTATTCATCTTCTTCAGGTTGTTGATTGCTCTCTGGATGGTTTCTGGACTGTTGTCTGCCTGACCCAGCAGGCTTGCTAAGAGTCTCTGGTTGGACTTCAGAGAGAGGCCATGAAGGAAGCGAACAAACAGGTCCAGGTGGCCGTTTTTCCTTTTGAGGGATTTCTGCATGGCGCTCCTCAGGAACTTATCCAGTGATGAATCAACATATCTGTTCCCAAAGAAGTCCTTCAGGACCTTTGTGTTCCTGTTGGTGTGACAGTGGAACATGTAGACTGCAGCCAGAAACTCCTGAACACTCAGATGAACAAAGCAGTAGACTGTTTTCTGGAAGATCACACTCTCTCTTCTGAAGATCTCTGTACAAACTCCTGAGTACACCGAGGCCTCTGTGACATTAAGACCACAGCGCTCCAGGTCTTCTTGGTAGAACATGATGTTTCCTGTCTCCAGATGTTCAAACGCCAGCCTCCCCAGCTTCAGACGAACTTCCCAGTCAGCCTCTGTCAACTCCTGTGGACTCGTCTCAAGTCCCTCATCGTACTTCTGCTTCTTCCTCTTTGTCTGAACCACCAGGAAGTATGAGTACATGTCAGTCAGGGTCTTGGGCAGCTCTCCTCTCTGGTCTGTAGTGGTCAACATGTGGTCCAGAACTGTAGCAGTGATCCAGCAGAAGACTGGGATCAGACACATGATGTGGAGGCTCCTGGAGGCCTTGATGTGTGAGATGATTCTGCTGGACAGATCTTCATCACTGAACCTCCTCCTGAAGTACTTCTCTTTCTGGACATCAGTGAAGCCTCGTACTTCTGTTACCCTGTCGACACATGAAGGAGGGATCTGATTGGCTGCTGCAGGTCGGGTAGTGATCCAGATGAGAGCTGAGGGAAGCAGCTTCCCCTGGATGAGGTTTGTCAGCAGCACGCTGACTGATGACTTCTGTGTGACAGCAGACACGACCTCATGGTTCTTGAAATCCAGTGAAAGTCTGCTTTCATCCACGCCGTCAAAGATGAAGAGAAGTTTACAGACAGCGAGCTTCTCTGCTGTCACCTTCTGTAATGTTGGATGGAAAACATGGAGCAGCCTGAGAAGACTGTACTGCTCATCTCTGATCAGGTTCAGCTCCCTGAACGACAGCAGAACCAGCAGACTGACATCTTGGTTTTCGGAACCCTCTGCCCAGTCCAGAGTGAACTTCAGCACCGAGAAGGTTTTTCCAACTCCAGCGACGCCGTTGGTCAGAACGACTCTGATGCGTCTCTGTTGGTCAGGTGAGGCTTTAAAGATGTCGCAGCACCTGATTGGAGTTTCACTGAAGGTCTTCTTCTTGGAAGCTGTCTCAAGCTGCCAAACCTCATGTTGGGTATTAACCTCTTCACTCTGTCCCTCTGTGATGTAGAGCTCAGTGTAGATCTTGTTAAGGAGGGTTCCACTTCCTGTTTCATCACTTCCTTCAGTCACACGTTCGCATCTCCTCCTCAGACTGATCTTATGTTCATGGAAAACCTCCTCCAGGCCAACATTCACTGAAAAAGGAGGTAAAAGTGGAAAATAAAAAATACAACGTGACAATCAGCAGTCAGTGGTCTTTTCATTACAAATTAAAAACCATCAGTATGAGAATATGTTTGTTGTGCTCCTTTTCTTTCTCTCCAACGTCGTGGAGAGGTTTGTGCGTCCCTGTGATTCTTGGAGCTCTGTTGTCGGGAAATCAGTCAGAAATCAGGGCACCTTTCTGGAGCTAAACCTGGGAGTGGAGGTTGCTGGTGAATATCTGGTGCGTTTGTGGGGGGGGGGGATTATTAAACATTTATTATTAATAATATTGAAAATCATTTTATTTATTATTTATTTTATTATTTATAAAAATTGATTCATTTGTGTTACTTGGGAACATATTATTAAACATTTATTATTAACAATATCAAAAATTATCAATATTTTTAGATCATACTGGGAGACATCGCAATGTATATTCCCGCAACCAAACGCTGCACGCCGGAAATCCGGCACAGTGCTGGAATACTTTAAGCCCTGCACCTCTATGCACAGCACTGTTTCTTGAACTGAATTGCTTTGCTTGAGTGACAACATCTCAGGTTGGCCCCTGTAAATGAGCAGCACCTGCACCTCAGCCAGTCCACTACATTCTGCTGCTGCTAACTGCTTGTTATTTCCTCACTACAAGGGAGGACCAGCTACTACTGAACTAAATCCATACTGGTTAATGTCCTGGACCCACAATAGTGACACAAACCCCCAGTGACATCACAACAGAAGAAACTCAGCACAACTTCAAAATGAAAACTCTCCTGTTCAAACTGAAAACTCTCTTGTTCAGACTGAAACCTCTCCTGTGCAGACGGCACCTTGGTCTATAAACACAATCTCTCTCTGGATCTCTTATTACTTCTGATTGTAGCACTTAAACCATCCATCAATCCATCTTCTCCTGTGTTATCCGGGGCTGGGTCGCAGGGGCAACTGTCTGAGCAGGAACACCCAGACTTCCCTCTCCCGAGACACCTCCTCCCGCTCTTCCGGGAGGATCCCAAGGCGTTCCCAGGTCAGTCAAGCGAAATAGTCACTCCAGCGTGTCCTGGGTCTTCCTTGGGGGGACGTGCCAGGAACACCTCCCGAGGGAGGCGTCCCGAGGGCATCCGAAACAGATGCCCGAGCCACCTCAGTTGGCTCCTCTCAATGTGGAGGAGCAGTGGCTCTACTTCGACCTTCTCCCAGGTGACAGAGCTCCTCACCCTATCTCTAAGGGAGCGCACCACCACCCTGCGGAGGAAACTCATTTTGGCCACTTGTATCCTGGATCTTGT
Organism: Diplodus puntazzo; assembly: GCA_963678695.2. Classification (NCBI taxonomy): domain Eukaryota; kingdom Metazoa; phylum Chordata; class Actinopteri; order Spariformes; family Sparidae; genus Diplodus; species Diplodus puntazzo. The sequence goes on from OZ023172.1 coordinate 28,603,903, forward strand.
TCTTTCGGTCATAACCCAAAGTTCATGGCCATAGGTGAAGGTGGGAACATAGATTGACTGGTAAATCAAGAGCTCAAATCCAAATCCTCAATTCGATTACATTTTTGATTCTAAGATTGATTGAAGATTGATTCTATTATGCAATATAATATCTGACCTTTGTTAGCAATGTACCACACTACATTGTCAAATTGAAAACACTTATTAACAACTGAATAACTTATATCTTCAGTCAAGTTCTGTCGATGGGTCTCCTGCATCTGCAGTTGCCATTGTTGTTAGAGTGGCGTAGCCCCTTTCAGGAATAGAGCGGTGCTTAAGGTGTGAGTGGGCTTACATGCGGACAGTGAATGAATGGGAGAGGAAGGAGAAGCAAAATGAGTAGCAGTAGAGATAGCAATGAAGTGAACAATATAGGCTGCAGTTTGGCTGTGAATAAAGGCAATGTCTCCTCAAGATACGGCAAAGCACCCTGGTGTTATTTCCCAACCAGCTGAACACGTGAAAGGGGTTCAATCACCCAAAGGTAAACACAAATTTCGGCCCTTGAGGAAATCATCTCCCCTGTGCTTCCCAACCACGGTCCGGGAGTCGAACAAGAATGGTGTAACACCATGCTGTCATTTGGCTGGCTGTAGCTAATAGTTACTGGCTTAGCTAGTAGCTAAGTTAGAGGAGGCTGACTGGCAGCACTTCAACACGTGTGTGTTTTTTTCCGCTTGGCAAGCCGACCGACATGCGGGCGTGGCATCATCGACAATTCCATTTTTTAATTTGAAGTTCGAGAGTGTGACTTAATTTCGGTAACACCCTTAGCTGAAACAACAGTGAGAGACCTATCCCCGACCTGAAGACCCCCTCATTCACCGGGGACATCTCCAACACATGGTGGCTGAGCTGGAGAGCTATAAGCAAGCCCACAAGTCAATGAGTGGATCTGCAGGACGAGGTGTGTGTTTGTAAGTTAGAGGAGGAAGAGATGTTAGCAGGTGCTGTTTTGTCTCAAGCTGCTGTCTGACACTTCTCCATCTCCAACTATGCATACAGAGAACAAACTGCTTTCTGATTGGTTAATGTATGACAGAACACATGTATTAAAACAACAAGTAGTGTGTTCAGACATGAAGACATCAGCAGACAGATATATAGTCTTACTTTGTACAGTGCTGGTCAGACTGGCTGTCTGCAGTCCAGCTCTTGTTCTGGATCTTTCTCCACACTGGGGACAGGAGGAGTGTCCTGGTGAAGCAGACTGGTCCCAGTATGATGTGATGCACTGTCTGCAGAACCAGTGTCCACAGCTGGTAGAGACTGGATCCTTCAAGACGTCCTGACAGGAAACACAGCGGGACGGCTGCTCCTTCACAGAAACATGCCTCCTCTTCTTCTCTCTGTGAGTCCAATTAAACATCCGAGCGAGCAAACTCCTCCTGTCCAAAAATAAAAAGGGTAACTATTTCATTTCTTTGATCAGATAACAGCTTTTTACATGACTGACAGCACTAAAAGGGAAGATGGGATGAATGATATCTCTGCCGTGAGTCCCAAAAGGTTTGTTAAAGTTTGTTAACTAACCAAACATGTTGTTGTGAGGGAGAACTGAAAAAAAACATAAATGAGTTAGTAGCAGTTGTCTTACTTTGAGTCTGATGGTCCAGGTTCATTACTGAAGGCTAGAGGAGGTTCTATGGACCAGTCACTCTTCATAGACAGACAGCTGGATACTGGAGACTCTGCTCTCTGTCTGCTGGACTGAACTCTGCAAACACCAACGTGTTTGTATTTATATCACATGAATCTTTGAGAAATTCTCTGATGAAGAAGTGATTTGAGAAGCTCTAAACACACAAACTACTGCTGCTGTTGATAAAAATGAGCTTTCAAAGTTTCTCTTTGTCCTCTTAGATCAGATTACAGCTTTTTAAGAGACTGACAGCTGCCACAGATAGTCAGAGGAACATGAGCCATGAAAAGTCAGTTAGATTTAGGTAGAAAATACATTTGAGATGAATTTTGAATATAAAAGTACAAAATCAGCAAAACAGAGCACGGCAGTCAGAGAGGGAACAGAAAACATGAATGAGTTAGTATCAGTTGTCTTACTTTGAGTCTGATGGTCCAGGTTCAGTACTGAAGGCTAGAGGAGGTTCTTTGGACTGGTCACTCTTCATAGACAGACAACTGGATACTGGAGACTCTGCTCTGTCCTCCTCCTCCTTCACACAAACACTCATTTTCTGCTCTGAAGTCAGTCGGAGAAGTTAAACACAAGAATCAGGACACAAGTTTGTTCAAGAGTCAAACAAGACGGAGAGAGCAGGAAGTAACACACACTCTCTCTCCCCTTCACACACACATCATACAGTATAATAAAAGCAGGCAGAAGTCCACCTGCTCAGGTTTCTTCACACCTGTGCTTGTTTTCTTGGGTTACTGTATGATGACGCACCTTTGGTTTGTTATGCACTCGCAGCCTTGGTGTGATTTTTCAACTCGGCTCCTGTGAAACTTGACCTATCACAATAATACTTCTGTAGGCAAAAGATAACTTTGGATATGCCAATCCATTTAACAACTTTGAAACAAAGCATTAAGGTTGAACAAGGACTCAAGAACTGCCGCCAGCCTGTGGTTGGAAACAAAAGACCTCCTATGTGTCACACTTGAATCAATTAGAGGGCACCTTAAGTGTCCTTCCACCACACCCCACAGCACCACTTAGGCGAACTAGGAGAATGGCTCCACCACTGCAGATTTAAAGTATCATTCAGCCAATCAGGACTTTGTGTCCACAGATGAATCAAACTGTTGACTTCACTCCAACATTTCTTTCCTCCACAGTCCACAGGGAGAAAACTGACTCACAGTAAGTAAATTCACAGTAAATAATCACAATGTGTTTTTAACACTCACCCTGTCTCAGACTGCAGCTGTTCTCCTTCTGCTCCGTCCTCTGAAAATGGAGTCTGACTGAACGTTTTCACTTCCAGTGTTCCTCCCTGTTCTCACGTACCTGTCGTTTGCTCCACTCTCCTTAAAAAGTCCTCAGGTGATTTTATCTGTGTGTGTGTGTCTGTGTGTCTCTGTGTGTCTGTTTGTGTGTGTGTGTGTGTGTATGTGTGTGTGTGTGTTTAACAATCTGATAGCAGTCACACCCTTGTGACCTTCAATCTACAGCTCTCTGAAGGAAAAACAACACACCTCAGTTAGAAATCACGAACAGCAACATGCAGGTATAAATGTACAGACAATACATACAGATGTGGTATTAACATACAACATCTGTATGTATTGTCTGTACATTTACACCTCAGTTAGAAATCACAAACAGCAACATGCAGGTATAAATGTATAGACAATACATACAGATGTGGTATTAACATACAACATCTGGGCCTGTGGCTGACTAACATGTTAATATTAATCAATGACCCAAACAGGTAAAACTCCTCAAGACAGTTTCTTTAATAAGAGCTGAAATCTAAAGGGCAAAAGAATAACTAAACCACCACAGTCACACAATGACTATTAAAATCAAATAATAAACTACATTGATATTAAAACAGATCGCTATAACAACTGCTAACTAATGAATAATGACTCATGAGATCCATCAACATTGGGCCTCATTCATGAACCATTCTTACAAACAAATTTGTTCTTAAGTCCCACTTAGGAAGATTTTACGAAGATTGTGGCATTCATGATTTTTTTCTTGTCCAGGATTTTTTCTTAGGTAAGAAGAAATCCTATGAACACTCAGGAGTATGCTTACGCGCATTTCAGTCCCGACATGTTGGCATGGTTGTGTTTTCTTCTCTTGTGCAGTTCAATAAAATACAATATTACAGTGATAATTCTGTCATATTCATTTATTTATTCATTTATTTACTCAATTCATATTTTTGGTAATTTACAGAGAATTCTTAAATTTTAAAATAAATTAAATGTGCCAATGATTTAACATTAATCAAGTAAATTGGAAGCCATGCCATCATCCATCCATTATCCTCCACTTATCCGGGGCCGGGTCATGGGGGCAGCTGCCTGAGCAGGGACACCCAGACTTCCCTCTCCCCGGACACTTCCTCCAGCTCTTTTTGGAGGATCCCAAGGTGTTCCCAGTGACATAGTCACTCCAGCGTGTCCTGGGTCTTCCTCGGGGTCTCCTTCCGGCAGGACATGCCAGGAACACCTCCCGAGGGAGGCGTCCCGGGGGCATCCGAAACAGATGCCCGAGCCACCTCAGCTGGCTCCTCTCAATGTGGAGGAGCAGCCACTCTACTCCGAGCTCCTCACCCAATTTACAAGTGGTATTTCTCCATCCAAGACCCGCAAAACAATGGTATATATATTGCTGCTGCAAGAGGTTGCTGATCATTTACAATATTAATACGGTCATAATTCAAATTTTGGTCCTCAGAGGAAAATAAGGTCCCAGAGAAAACAGAGACGAGCACAGACTTTACACTAGTTCACACTCATTTAACCTGTGGACATTTTAAATGACTGTAGATTTACACAACGGATGAACAATGTTGGATTTTTGACTTTTAGGCAATGCTTATATCTGCACATATGTTTCCCAGCTAACTGCAGAGAACATCAAGTCTCTCTTAACGAGGAATTAAGTCATTATTTTATCTGCTCCTAATGCGACGGCTCCTTGGCAGATTCAGCAGAGCAGTCCAGATACACTGATTACACTCAGTCACATCCAGAGGAACACAGGGATGATGCTGGACTGGACAGTGGAGCTGATCTCAGAGTAGTTCACACTGCAGCACTGACAGTCATCTCCACGTGTTGCGATTGGTCTGTCAGTCACTGCTGGATGAAGCTCTCCTCTCCGCCCAGTCAGAGCCTCTCCACCCACCAGCTGATGGTGCTGCTTCAACCTCTCTGGATCATCAGGACACAGCTGATCCTCTCAACACCTCCACCCTTCTCACCACTCACTCTGACAGAGATCACCACCTCCAGCTGATGAGAGAATCAGAGAGAGCAGAAGTGATACATGAGTGTTTACAGAGACTCCCTCCATCAGCTGTCAGTCAGTGATATAAAGACCAGCAGGACTTCAGTCCTGTTCAGACCTCAAGTGGAGCGGCTGTGTAGCGTAGCCAGCTTCCTTTCAGCTTCATGTTAACTTGTTGGAGTGAAGCTCACAGACCTGCAGACACATCAAGTGTGTTCACTCTGTAGGTTTCACTCATGTACACAGTGAAATAAACTGCTCCGAGTTCCTGAACGCATCATGACTGCAGAAACACTTTAATGATCATTCACTGCTGTTAAAAACCAGAGTCTCAGTCACAGAATATTTCACCTACTTTGAAATATTACTCAAATGTAAATATGGAGTCTGTTCTAAAAATATGTGGATAAAACAAAAGACAGATGGACAGATAAATATTTGATGTTAAAGCTCCTACATGTTCATACAAAGACTGAACTGCCAACATCAGCTGTGGTTACTGAACTTCAGCAGAGGTTCTGGTTTGTGAGAAGACCACATGGTAACTAAATGTAACCATGGTTTTCTGAAATAAGAGTCAATGATTTGCAGGCTTCAGTCAGGCTGATCTGACACAACCACATTTCAGATTATGGAAAAGTTGGGACGGCATTCTTGTTTGTTATTGGACAGAACCCATGTCTCTGGTGACAGTTTGATGTTTTGTGGAATATTGTTGTGTTTTGACGTTCAGGGCCTACGTAGACCTGAATGCTGTGACACAGATGGACTGATCAGTTGTTTAGTGTTGAAATGAGAGAACAAAGATTTGATGCTCCAACAGTTTGATGGATGACGACCCCTGTCTGTACACATCCTGTGATGATGTCAGCTGTGATCCAGCTTTACTTCCTATAGACATGAACACATCAACAGTCATCTTCACTTCAACTCAAACACACGATCAAAACAAGCTTCTGGCTCGTCTGATTGGCTAAATGTTCCCCCCTTTCTCTTTCTGTCAATCCTGAAGCCTGTCACCATTCTCCTCTCACAGCTTTAGTGAGGAAAGCAGGAAATGTTGCATATGTACTTTGATACTGACTGTGTTTATTACAATACTGCTGAAACCAGCACAGACTGACTCCAACTCTCTACTGACCTCAGAGTCTCCAGTCGACAGTTTGAACTATCCACAAGTTCAGACAGCAGCTTCACTCCTGAATCCCGCAGCTTGTTGTCTCTCAGCTCCAGCTTTCTCAAATGGGAGGGGTTGGACTGCAGAGCTGAGGCCAGAGAAGCACAGCTGATCTCTGACAAACTGCAGCTACACAATCTGAATAAAGAATAATTTATGTTACTTCACAATTTAAATATTCAGTCAGGTATAAACATCACAAAGCTTCATTAAAATGTTTTTAAAAAACAATTCTGAAAATGTTTGTTACTGTCTGATAGTTAAAATAGAGATTAGGGGTGGGAATCTCTTGGCACCTCACGATTTGATTTGATACCCATTATCGATGCATCTTGATGCAACAACCTTTTGTAATAATCAAATCTGAGTTTGCTAATCACTTCCTACTTTTGTAGTGATCAACAGATTAATTAACTTGATATTTTATTCATATTTAATTATTTTAATATTCATTTAAAGAAAAGGCTTTTCTTTGTCACAAATAGATTTGACTTGACACACAGACTCCTCCTTGAGCAATGAGCATATCCCTGAGAGAAAAACAGTATACTGTAGCCTATTTAAAAATAAAAAAAGCTTTCAATGCAATAATCAATGCAGCTTGCATTTCAACACATTATGGACCCATGTATGAGCTCTCATACTAAAACATGGCTACTTTTGGTCATTGATAAAAAAAATTAACAGATAAATTTTTCTTCTCTATGTGTCATTAAAGAAAAAGCTGCTCTCAGTCAAAGACAAGAATAAGATTTCTCTTATCAGAAAATCCTCCTGTTATGAGTGATAGGCAGCATATCCCAATGCTATGCTACTTTATGCCGCTTGCATTTCAACACATTGTGCAACAACTTTCTGCACAACGTGTTGAAATGTAAGCGGTGCCAGGTCGCGGCATCAAAGTTGCAGTAGAGTTTGGAATTCGCTTCGCTCTTTCCAAGTTGGGTGGAAAATTTGATATCGCTTTCTCGATGGTCCTCTAACTGGAAGCAACTACATCCATCCGGGGTCTCCTCCCAGTGGGACATGCCAGGAACAACTCCCGAGGGAAGAGCCCCAGGGGCATCCAAAACAGATGCCCGAGCCACCACAGCTGGCTCCTCTCGATGTGGAGGAACAGCTCTAAGGTTGCGCCCCACCACCCTGCGGAGGAAAATCATTTCAGCCGTTTGTATCCGGGATCTTATTCTTTTGGTCATGACCCAAAGTTCATGGCCATAGGTGAGGGTAGGAACGTAGATTGACCGGTAAATCGAGAGCTTTGCTTTTTGGCTCAGCTCTCTCTTCACCACGCTGAGCAATCTCATGGTTTTTTTTTATTTGCGTACCATCGACTGTCCGGGCGCTGCTCTCCCGCAATTACGAGTTCTGTCAACATTATGCTGTCAATTAACATTAAGAAAATCGATTTTTGACTTTTGTAAATCGATTCAGAATCGTCCATGCTTGCATCGAGATTAATCTAAGAATCAATTATTTCTCCCACCCCTAATAGAGATTATTTAACTTTTCATTGTAGAGTGTATTTTTCTCATCACTTTGAAAAATAATTTTAAAAAACATGATTTTGAATCTAAGATGAAAATCAATAGTTGAGGATGTTCAGAATGAATTATTCATATTGTTAGATGGAGGTTTTAAATGTGCAGCTCAACATTGCTCTACCACAGTCAATGAACCAAACCACAGAAGAAGAAAACAGACTTTAGCATGAAGATGAGCACAGAAGGAATAAGTGGTGTCTGACCTCAGAGTCTCCAGTCGACAGTTTGGATTCTCCAGACCAGAACACAGCAGCTTTACTCCTGAATCCTGCAGCTTGTTGTCACTCAGCTCCAGCTCTTTCAGATGGGAGGGGTTGGATTTTAGAGCTGAGGCCAGAGAAGCGCAGCTGATCTCTGACAAACTGCAGCTCCACAATCTAAATAAAGAATAAATGATGTGACTTCACAAATTAAATATTCTGTCAGTATAAACGTCCCAAAGCTTCAATAAAATGTTATAAAAATTCTGAATATGTTTGTTATTGTCTGATACCTAAAATAGAGATTATTTAACTTTTCATTGGAGAATGTATTTTTCTCATCACTTTAAAAAATCATTTTAAAAAACATGATTTGGAATCTAAGATGAAAATCAATAGCTGAAGGTGTTCAGAGTGAATTATTCATATTGTTAGATGAAGGTTTTAACACAGCTAGTTAAAACACTGCACACCTAGTGAGGGGCGCCAGATATGCGGCAAGAAAAAATTATAATTAAAATTTTAATGTCTATTTATTTTTCTATAATTTTTGCCATCCCTTTATGTACAACAATGTTTTGACATAGAACAAAAAATTACATGGAGGTAAAAGAAATGACAATTCTGACATGTTGCTGCTTCAGCTGTTACACGTCATGATCACAACATGCTAGCGCAACCACTGATAGGAAGTTGGTCAGTTGGCGTGCGTCGGTGGGTTACAGTCTGGAAAATGAAACGGCAAAAGCCATCTGGGCACACACTCAAAAGTGCAGAAAAGAAGAGCAGGAGAAATGTGCAAAGGGGAGAGGTTTGTCATTTAGATTATATATTTTTTAAATTCACTGGGCATTCATGACATAATCATGCTAGCTAGCAGTAGCATCATGTCTTCTTACTAGTAAGCTAACATCAGAGGTGGATAGTAAAGAATAGGGGTGTCATAATTCTCCAAATCCTCAATTCAATTACATTTTTGATTCTAAGGTCACGATTCGATTCGATTTTTGATTTTTACATTTGTTTTTTTTAAAGCACAGGTTGCTATGCCATTTTAGACTAGACTTTAATGCAATATAATTTCTGACCTTTGTTTGCAATGTACCACACCACATTGTCAAGTTTAAAACATTTATTAACAACATAATGTAACAATAACATATCTTCAGTCATTTGGAAACTTAAACAAAATAACCTGCCATCTAGTTTCTGCAGAGTTTGCAAGCGGTGGCTTTTTTGTCGACAACACAAATGTTGTCAACATAACTCACTGGAAATCCAAAATACTTCCACACAGGCAACTTCAGTGAAAGAGGAGGGGGTTCAAGTTCTGTCAATAGGTCTCCTGCATCTGCAGCTGCCATTGTTGTAAGAGTGGCGTTGCCCCTTTCAGGAATAGGGCGGTGCGTCAGGTGTGTGTGCGTAAGGTGCATAAGGTGTGAGTAGACTAGCGACAGTGAGGGAGCGTGTGTACATGCGGTCAGTGAATGAATGAGAGAGGAGGGAGAAGTGAAAGGAGTAGCAATAGTAGCGACAGTAATAAAGTGTACAATATAGTCTGCAGTTTGGATGTGAATAAAGGCGACGGCTAGATACAGCAAAGCTCCCTGGTATTATTTCCCGACCAGCTGAACACATGAAAGGGGTTCACCCCGAAGGTAAACACAAACTTCGGCCGATCGGTCGTCCCATTTTTTAATTCAAGGTTCGAGGTTGTGACTTGATTTCGATCGATTTCGAGTTAAAATTGAAATCGTGACAACCTTAGTTACGAAGTACATCTTCTTCGTTACACTACTTAAGTAGTTTTCTTTTGAGGATCTGTACTTTACTTCAGTATTTTTTTTAATCAGGACTTAAACTTTTACTCAACTAAATTTAAAAGTTAAAAAATATACTTTTACTCCATTACTTTGATGTTTGCCTCCTTGTTACTCGTTACAAATTAAAATAGAAATATAGTAAATCATCAAAGGATTATCTGGAATGGGAGAGAGGACACTTTCACCAGAAAGTGACACAAAGAGAACAAGGGGAGAATCATCTTTGGTTGTTTTGCTTTTTTTATGCATACCGTATATTACCAAATAACATGATTCCTCCTGTGATTTAAGCCACTGTTTAAGTTATCTTTTGAAAGAGGAGTATGTGGGGCATTCCCTTATTGTGGAGGGAAGACTATCCAAATGTCCCGCCAACAACAGACAACACTTTCCTCCCAGATGGAGTCCTCCTGTGGGGAATCTCACAGTCTCCTCTATCACAGGCCCAGTTGCTCATACCTCCCAGATGCCTTTTTTTGTTATGAATTCCTTCAGCAGCAGTGGAGTAAGACCATAGAGACTCTTATATATAAAATAGGCAAATCTAAAAGTTTGAAATTATGGAAACTTAAAAAAATGTGTTTTATAAGGGTCTTGCAGATATGGAAGGAGAGGGGTCTTTTATCTAGAGTCTTTAGGGTTTTTTTATAGAGAGATTCTATCGGTTTGACTGCTGTTGTACATGCCAGTGACCAGCTCGTTAAGCAGGAGTCTATATGTGAGAAGATCATACAGTGTGCTGCACTGCTGGTTAATGAATTCCTGATCTGTCTGAAATTTGCCAGGTTGTATTTGACAGAGTTTTTATGTGTTTTCTGTGCGAGAGTGCCAAGTCCAGGATGACTCCCAGGTATCTGAACTCGCTCACCAAAGCGAACTCCTCCCCTCCCAGAAAGAAACCAGAATCCAGAAAGACACCAGAATATGTTGTGCCATGTCTCATCCAGTCAATGTATTTGCTCTTGTGTGTTCTCTCTATGTTTATGGAGCCACTAGAGGAGACACTTTTGCCTCACCCTGCCTCTAACCACTGAACCTGGATGATCAGGTGAGTGCAAGCTGCCTATCTTGATTGCACCAGTCAGTGTGTTTACATGACACTCAAGAAAACTAAATTACTGGGTTAGTCTAACTATGATCGGATTTCTAAGATGCATGTATACACCTTAGTCCGACTAAAATCAGACCGGATCAGATTTCTCTAGTCAAATTAAGACATCTAGATATTTGATTGATAGTTGCATCACTCCTGCATGTATACCTTCCACCAGATTGGATTTGGATTTTGTGTTCGGCACAAGCTCAAGATTTTTTTCCCCGGGGCCGTGACCTGGAAGTAGAAGGAGACGATGAAGTCAATGTGACAATTGCAGTTGTCCGATTGAGTAGCATAGTCGAACTATGGCTGTAATCTGACTAAACTGTGCATCTAAAGGCACAGACTGATTCCACACTTGGTGTGTCTCAGGTGTGTGCCTGATGAATGTAAAGAATTTTAGCAATAACTTAACTGTCCTGTTTTATTCATCTAAGTTGGCTCGAGGATGTTCTCTTTAAAAAAATATCTGGTTATGCTATATGCTGCTGTCACACAATAGCATTATACTGACATTATATTTATTTTTTATCGTGTGTGTTTGTGTGTGTGTGTGTGTGGTAGGTTATCTTGAATACAAGGTGAGAAAGTGTGCTTCATGCGCCCTCTAGATGCAGCAAACACTGGCAATTCACCTAGAGCTGATCCTGCTGACTGGCCTCTTCATGTAACAGACCTAATGAGAACAGAGTTGGTTCGCAGAGGGCCATATCATGTACCAGCTGATTTTATTTTTCCTTTTTGTGTATTTATAATGGGTTAACAGGTTTATTTATTTGCACATAATGTTATATTGTTTGGATTATCATTGTCTAAATAAATTAGCAATTCTTTGGACGTGGTTTTTTAGGAGATGGGGCGCTATGAGCAAAGCTCTCCTAGGACATGAAATAGTTGAGGACCGCCCCTGAGTGTGCAGCTCAACATTGCTCTGCCACAGTCAATGGACTAAACCAGAGAAGAAGAAAACAGACTTTAGCATTAAGGTACTCAGTGTGGATCAGTATAATATCAGCCTGATGTCTGCAGTTTCATATTAATCATATTAATCTGAGCACAGAAGGAAAAAATGGTGTCTGACCTCAGAGTCTCCAGTCGACAGTTTGGACTCTCCAGTCCAGAACACAGCAGCTTCACTCCTGAATCCTGCAGCTCATTGTGACTCAGCTCCAACTTTCTCAGATGGGAGGGGTTTGACTTCAGAGCTAAGGCCAGTGAAGCACAGCTGATCTCTGACAAACTGCACTCCCTCAATCTAAATAAAAAATAAATGATGTTTAAAAGATGATTTTTCTGCTTGAAATGATTCAGTGTTTAATAATCTGTTCAGAGCTGAAGAAGCTTTAGAATGTAGACGTTTAGAGAATGAAACTCCAACACCTGAACCCAACAGGATGCAGGTTCAACACTGTCAAATACACAAAGTGAAACAGAGCTCTCACCAATGTCAATGACAACGTGCTGCTGCTTCAATAAAGACGTAGTGATGTCACCTCTTAAATTCTGCAGCTCCACCAGAGGCTCCATCTATACAAACTCATGTTGTGCAGCCAAATAAAAACCCACAGAAACTGATTGAACATTTGATTCTACTATTTAAAAGTCCTGTTATTAACACAGTTGAATTTTGAGTCTCATTCCGGACGTGTCAGAATCTGACGGGATTGTAGGTCGGGTCGGTCGCCATCCCAAAGCATCAGAATTAGACGGGTTGGGGACGAGACTCAAAATTCAACTGTGTTAATAACAGGAGCTTTGAGATAAAATTCATCTTGAATTGAAGTTTTTCAGTCAGTACAGACGTCACATATCATCATAAAGGTTTGGAACAAACACACGTTTGTTGTTGTCTGACAGAGAAGAAAAGACAACGTGTGTGTTGTTATTTTCAGCAAGAAGGAAAAGTGCAAATCAATGATGAAGAGGTTGATAAAGAATAAAACAGTGTTGAAGTTTTGATGTTATATTAGATATGTTTTAAATATGAAGTAGAACAAGATGCTCAGTGTGAATCAGGACAGAATCTATGAGGTCAAATCCCCTTCAGAAGTGATGACATCAACCCTAAGATTTAAACAGTTTGAATCAGGTTTTAAAGTATTAACCACGGTTTAAATAAATATTCAAATGGATTTACACATGTGAGAACAACAACAGTATGTGTGAAATAATTGTGTCACACTTATAATTCATCAGCACTGTAATATTTTCATTGTTATTAAAGTTTGTCTTCAGAGTTTCACACATTCAACACGTGCAGTGTGATGAATCAGAGATTACATGACACTCGTGTCTTTTGTCCAACGTGTCTTAAACATCATCCAACCTCCTTTTTTTCAAAGATTCAACACTTTCTTCTCAGAGATTTAAATCTCTGTGGGGGGTCGCACCTTTCTGATGTCACATTAGGGGGTCTGTGTCCAACAATTTGTGTCACTTTACAAACCTGACACACAAACATTAACACCTTCCTCACTCTGTGATTGGTGAGCTGAGTGGAGGTGAGATAGAGCCGAGGTTTCAACTTCTCTCTCAGCTCTGTTTTATTTGTTACACAACTATTTCTGTCACTGTGAAATATGAACTGAGTGAAACACTATGAATGTCTTCCAGGAGAGAACATGTGAGAAGTTCCCTCCATATTTAAACCATTGTTGAGCTTCCAGCAGCTCTTGGCTCCACCTTTGGCTGTCTGAAACAGCTATGAACACTTTTAGCTTCACTGTTGCTTGCTGATCCCACGTTAAAAAGTGGAGTTAACACACTGCAGGCCACTGATTGATCAGTGGGAAGAGCCAGAGTCGTCTCGTCCTCCACGCTCTGAAGTACACGCTCACTTTCTACCTTTTCAGCAGTCTTCTGTCTCGCTGCCTGCAGCCTGTCTCAAGTAAAGCTAGTTTCCTTTTTGTGATGAATAACCACACGTGTGTGTAGAGAATGTGTGGTCAAGCAAAAGAGAGAGAGAGAGAAAACTTTAAGTTAATGAAATCTTTTATAGATCAACACAGGAACACATGAACTGACCTCAGAGTCTCCAGTCGACAGTTTGGGTTCTCAAGTTCAGCACAGAGAAGCTTCACTCCTGAATCATGCAGCTTGTTCCGACTCAGCTGCAGCTCTCTCAGATGGGAGGGGTTGGACTTCAGAGCGGAGGCCAGAGAAGCACAGCTGATCTCTGACAAACTGCATCTCTCCAATCTGAATAAAGAAAAAATTATGTAAGTTTAAAAGACATAGACGTGAAGAAAAGACAGACGTGTTTAATAATCTGTTCAGAGCTGAAGAAGGTTTAGAATGAAGACGTTTAGAAAATGAAACTCCAAACACCTGGACCCAACAGGATGCAGGTTCAACACTGTCAGATACACAAAGTGAAATGGAGCTCTCATTAATATTAATGACAACGTGCTGCTGCTTCAATAAAGACATAGTGATGTCACCTTTTAAACTCGGCAGCTCCACCAGAGGCTCCATCTATACAAACTCATGTTGTGCAGCCAAATAAAAACCCACAAAAACTGATTAAACATTTGATTCTACTATTTAAAGCTCCTGTTATTAACACAGTTGAATTTTGACTCTCGTTCCAGATGATTTTTCCTCTTCCACAATTCTCTGCAGTCGGCCATTAAGCCACCCGCTGCCCCTTCAGCTCCGAGGAGAGAAACTGAGACTGCTGTTTGGACTCGGTGACTGTTTGTGAGAGTGAGAGCAGCAGCTAGCTGAGCTCTGAGACCACCGAGTGAGAAACAAGATGTCCGCCGCCGAGGGTCCTCCACAGTCAGCCTGCCATCAGCCCGCCGCGTATCCCCTTCAGCTTGGAGGTGACCTACTGGGACTCTGGTGACTTGAGCTCTACTACGGTGATATTCACCTGTTGTTTCTGCACGGTCAAAGTGAACCGGCTTCACCTGTATTTGGCCGCCACGCTCCCCAGCTTCCACCAGGCTGCAGCGTGACGTTTGTCTTATTTCTCTTTGTTGTGTTCCTGGTTGCAGCTTGTTTGGGTGTTTGTGGGCCCACAAAGTAATTAAGTATCACTTAAACCTTCTATAAGAGTTATTTTGCCGTGTTTAATATTAAGTAAACCGACAGTGAATAGTAATGAAACAAGTTTAACGGAACTTTGCACTGAATTCATTGGTTTGACTTGTAAAAGTTTCATTTTGAATGAGGTCAATAGAAAACCACATTTTGGGTTTACTGGGATTTCCTGTGAATGGTTGCATTTATTTTTTCTGGCTGTAATAATTTTAAGTTAGCATAGTTGTCATGTGACTCATCTTAAGTTCACTTAACTACAGTAAGAACACATTAACAAGGTGCGTAATAATCCTTTAACATTACAATGAAAAGAGCACATAAACAACTCAACTCAATTTATAAAGCAATTTAAGCAGCCATAGCTGGGGTAAAGTGCTGTACATGAAAAGAAATAGAACATAAAACATAAAAACATAGGAGACAAAATTTAAAAAAACAACAAAACAATAACAATGTTAAAGGGGTTGAAAGCCGATGAATAAAGATGGGTTTTAAGATGAGTTTTAAAAATGGACAGTGAGGGGGCTTGTCTGATACGTCGCGGGAGGACATTCCAAAGTTTAGGACCAGCAATGAAAAAAGCTCTTTCCCCTCTGAGCTTCCGCTTACACCTCGGTCCCTCTAGGAGCAGCTGGTCAGCTGACATGAGGCACCGGGCAGGAGCGTAGGGATGGAGCAGCTCAGAGAGGTAAGGCGGGGCGAGACCATTTAAAGATGTAAAAACAAATAAAAGAATCTTAAAATGAACTCTGAAGTGCACAGGCAGCCAGTGGAGGGAGGCCAGAATGGGAGTAATGTGCTCCCTCTTACTTGCTCCAGTTAAGAGTCGAGCAGCAGCGTTCTGGACTAACTGGAGATGTGTGAGGGAGGACTGGCTGACTCCAAAGTAAAGTGCATTGCAGTAATCCAGCCGAGATATAATGAAGGCATGGATTACTGTTTCAAAGTGCTTTTGTGCAAGAAAGTGCTTCACCTTTGCCTGCTACGTCACTCTCAGGGAGAGGACTCCCCCTGCATTAGCAGTAGCATGCGCTAATTTTTACGGTGGATGTAACGCTATGGCTCGCGGAGATTTTTTCTTTCAACTGAACCAGTTTGACCCAGAATCGGACCCAGAAGGAGAGGCTCCTGAGGAGTACAGACTCTGTGACTGCAGCAGGACGTTTCAGATAATATCATAATATTATCAACATTAAACTCGCTTCAAATGCCATTGCATAGCGGACCGAAGCGGAGCTAATTAGTTAGCCGGTTTCCAGCTGACTTCTCCAGACTCGTCGGCAACTGTAAATACTATCAAACCACAGCGACACTTGTCGATGGCTCAGGTGCAGCTGCTGGGTCTGGTATGGTGGGACTGATCCTTTTATATCGGGTCAGCGTCGAGGCAAAGCCAGTTTTGTTCTGACCCTCGTTACTGAAGCAGTCTGATGTGAAGTTGTGAAGTTGTTAGCACACATACAAGCTAACACTTACTGCAGCCAGCACGTTGTCATTCAAAATTAAACACAACCACTGTCTCTTCTGTTGTTCTGTAGATGGTAGAGAATATAGGCACTGATGTTGATTTTTACAACCAACAACAGAGCTACTTGCATGTCCAGCTTTGAGCAACAACATTGCGATACACTGCTGTCTCACCACTGGACACACTGACCTTCACTTCGGGGATGAACGCCCCCCTCTCTGATATCTCCTTTCACCGTCCAGAGGAGGTCGGCCTATGTAAATGACTCCTTTCGTTACGTAGCGAAAGGAGCAGAATCTGAACAGCCTGTAGGAGCGCTGTTTTACCAATGGGTGGGCTGCAGAGACCATGCAAGAATCACTTGTTTTCCTCATTGCAGGAGTTGGAGGACCAGCTTATATATGTAGAGACCAGAGAAAACCTGTTTTTCATGATATGGGACCTTTAAAACCAGACTGGACATTATGCTCATCCAGGAATGACTTCAACTGAGCATGGACGACTTTTTCAAGGATTTTTTAAATAAAAAGCAGCTTGGAGATAGGTCTATAATTGGCTAGCATACCACGATCAAGGCCAGGTTTCTTAAGCAAGGGTTGCACCAAAGCATGTTTAAAACTTTGGGGGACAACACCAGAAGACAGACTTCTGTTAATAATGGCCAGAACTGACTGCCATATACAAGGGAAAACTTCTTTAAAAAAGTGAGGCGGGACAGTGTCACAGGGAGAACCTGATAGCTTAATCTGGCCGACCACATCTTCTTAAGCCATCTTTGAGGCATTCCTGTCCAGCTGTGCGAGTTCTTGCACTGAACCAGGGTCCAGGTTTAGCTTTGGGCTGTTTTTAATGGAGCCACGGAGTCCAGTATGGTTCGGCAGGAGAAATGAAACCAAGAACAGAGCACCTCTGTGTTTGCAGATGTTAAGTCAGAGGGGACACAGAGCTGGTTAAAGGCAGCGGAGAATGTACCGGCAGTGACAGGGTTAAAAATCCGACGGCAGCGAGCAGGAGCGCCAGATTTAACTGCAGCACAGGAGACAGCAGCATCAAACAATACCGGCATTATCTCAAAGGGTTCTTTTAGATCTTTGCGATAATCCAAAAGGGTTCTTTTGGATCTTTGAGATAATGTCGGAGAGTGGCGATCATACACAAGCAGAGACTCAATCTAATTAGTGCCGAGGGTTATACACAACAGAAACATCAGCCAGTGTAGGAGCAGCAGGCTGCCAGCAACACACAGCGGCACCGTCTTCCCAACCAAGCTCCTTTATATCACTTTCAAGCAAAGAAGGTGTGTCTTTTGTCCAACATGACAAAATCCTTTTTTAAAGATGCAACACTTTCTTTTCAGAGATTTAAATCTCTGTATCTGTGTGTGTGTTGTACATCAGGCAGTCCTATACATTAATGTAGTGTCACGTGTGTGTGTGTGTGTGTGTGTGTGTGATATAAATATATAATTACGAGTCAAACTGTTCAGATTGTCAAACTTTAAACTGAGTTCTTGTGATCTGAACTCAGACAAACTCAGAAAATAAGTGAACTGAAGGAAACTTAAAACTTCTGTTATGGATTTAGATTTCATAGACTGACATAGAAACACATGAACTGACCTCAGAGTCTCCAGTCGACAGTTTGGACTCTCCAGTCCAGAACAGAGAAGTTTCACTCCTGAATCCTGCAGCTCGTTCTGACTCAGCTCCAGCTTTCTCAGATGGGAGGGGTTGGACTTCAGAGCTGAGGCCAGAGAAGCACAGCTGATCTCTGACAAACTGCAGCTCTCCAATCTGGATAAAGAATAAATTATGTAAGTTTAAAAGACAATGTTCCTGCTTGAAATCACTTAAAGCTTCTATAAGAGTTATTTTACTGTGTTTAATATTAATGAAGGTCTTTTGTGGTAAAGTTCATTAGCAGTGATCAATAGCAGAGCGAGGTTAAAACAACATTTTGTGTTTGAACAAAAGCAAACTGACAGTGAATAGTAACAAAACGAGGTTAAAGGAACATTGCACTGAATTCATTGATTTGACTTGATAAAGTTTCATTTTGAACAAGGTCACTGTGATTTACTGTGGATGGTTAAGGCCCCCACACACCGTCCAGACGTCCAACTGCCTTATCCGACCACTCTCCGGCCACTCTGTTGCCTCTCGTCTGACCCGTTTGGCACAAAAGTTGCACTGAAACACACCACTTCGACGTGCTGCCTACTCCACAGTAGCGTGTACGTTCTGCGTTTGCGCGAGATGCAATAAGTGGGTGGCGCTTGTGTTGTGAGTTGTAAATGCAACTCTCTTTACTTTCGATCAAAAAACGAAACTTAACTATTTCAGATACTAATCACAAAGTAATTCGTCCTGAACGGACATAATAACAGCCAGTCGCGTGCCAGTACTGCAAAGCATGCTGAGTCGGAGCAGACAACGTTGGAACGGCTCCGAAAGCTTCTGAAGCAGCTGAACACACTGAACAGAAACATTCCCGACCTCGTCTGAGTCTCTCCAAACGCTTCAGACGTCCAACGGTTGGGCTGGTCTGTTGCTGCCTTTACATTTATTTTTTTCTGGCTATTGTAATTCTTAGTCTTCTCTTAGTATTTTTAAGCTAATTTACTGGTACATACTTTCATGTGACTCTTTAAGTGCACTTAACTACAGTAAGAACACATTAACAAGGTCCGTATTAATCCTTCAAAAATATCAATAAAAAGAGACTTTTATCCAATTAAGAGCACATAAACACATGAAAGGAGGTGTGTCTTTTGTCCAACGTGACTTAAACATCATCCAAACTCCTTTCTTCTCAGAGATTTAAATCTCTGTGTATCTGTGTGTTGTACATCAGGCAGTAACATACAATAATGTAGTGTCACCTGTGTGTGTGTGTGTGTGTGTGTGTGTGTGTGTGTGTCTGTGTCTGTGTGTGTGTGTGATATATAATTAGGAGTCAAACTGTTCAGACTGTCAAACTTTAAACTGAGCTGTTGTGATTTGAGCTCAGACAAACCCAGAAAACAAGTGAACTGAAGGAAACATAAAACTTCTGTTCTGGATTAAAATTTTATAGATCGACACAGAAACACATGAACTGACCTCAGAGTCTCCAGTCGACAGTTTGGACTCTCCAGTCCAGCACAGAGAAGCTTCACTGCTGAATCCTTCAGCTCATAGTTTAGACTCAGGTCCAGCTCTGTCAGATGGGAGGGGTTGGACTTCAGAGCTGAGGCCACGACTTCACAGTGTCTCTCTGAGAGATAACAGCTAGTAAATCTGTGATGACAGATAATAGAACATTAAAACACTAAAATGTGAAACTTTATTGTGAAAACAGATTCATACATGTTGCATCACAAAGCTCAGGTGGTCAGCTGGTCAGCCTGAGCTGGTCAGTCATTGATCACAAGGTTTGCAGTTTGAAACTTGAGCTCCTTCTGTCCACGAGGCCCCAGACTTTCCCTGCCTGAGGAGATCAGAGGGGCTGAATCGGGGCCCCATTTTATATCATCCCCCAAAACACACTTGAATAAAGCTGCTTTTAACCCTGATGTGGATGGTTTTATCATCATGTTTCATTTTGGTTTGTTTTATTCATTCTGTTGTCTTTATATTTAGGGCCCGAACAGGGAACCTGCAAGGTCCCTATTGTTTTTCTAGTGATTATTAGGGGGCGGGGGTGCTAGGAACCCTATTGTAATTATAAAGATTTTTATTTTTATTTTTCTCCGGCTAAAAGTGGTGCTGCAGCCTAAACCGTGCAAGGGAGGGCGGTGCAATTTGGAGGGTTGGTCCAGACTCCTGCGAACATCTCAGACACAAAAAACTACATATATCCGCCCGCAGGGGGCGCTATAACAGAGGAAAATACGTTTTTGCCTATAACTCCCAAACCGTATGTCACACATTCATAAACATTGTATCCCCAGATTCCCTGAATGGAGCTGAATTACTTTGTGATTGGCCACGCCCACTCCCGGTTTGAAAGTTTTTCGCAAAATCGCAAAAACTTGAAAACTTACTTTTTCAGACTCCTCCTTGGGATTTTGTCCGATCTGGGTGAAACTTGCCACGTACACTCTTCAGCTGGATCTGATCAAAAGTTATCAAAAGAATTTTGCTTGGTCAAAAAATGCGCTAATTATTCACGAACAAATTTCTGTGGCTAGCTATAAAAATGTAAACTGTTTGATATCTCGGTCAAACTAAACGCTATTAACACCAAATTTGAGATCCTTGGTTGCCATGACACTGGGAAGGGATGAGCCGAATTTGGCGAATTTTGGCTACTAGGGGGGACTAAAAATATCGGCTACACCGATTTTTACGAAATTTGGTCGGGATGATGTAGGGCCAATTCAGAGGCCATATCTAGAAGGTGGGCGTGGCTTATTACAACATAAACAACAAACATTTATTTCAGCCAAACTATTATGCTGGCAGCTTTGAAATGTATATGGTACAGATAGGACACAGTTCTTCCATACCAAAAATTGCACATGTACTCCAGTAGGAGGCGCTATAATGGATGCAATTGCGTTTTTGCCTGTAACTTCCACATTTTAAATAACACATTCGCAAACCTTATATCCATATGTTCCCTGAATAGAGCTGGGTTTTCTGACATAGGACACGCCCACTTCTGCTGCACATTTCGTTCACTAAACTGCCGCATATGAAAAACCTACTTTTTCGAACTCCTCCTACAATTTAAGCGGCATCTGCCTGAAACTTTGCACATAGAATCTCCAGAAGTGTCCGATGAAAAGTTATCAAAAGAATTTTGCCGCTCCAAAAAATCTGCTAGTTATAACCAAACAATCTTTTTTGCTAGCTAAAAAAACACACATTGTTTCATATTTTGGTCAAACTATATGCTTTCAACATCAAACTTAAGTCAATTATTCTTGAAGTCATCCAGAGGCTCTGTGCTAAATTAGTGCAAATTGGAAGATAGGTGGCGCTATAATGGATGCAATCGCATTTTTGCCTGTAACTTTCACATTTTAAATAACACATTCACAAACCTAACATCCATATGTTCCATCAATAGAGCTGGGTTTTCTGACATAGGACACACCCACTTCTGCTGCACATTTCGCTTGCTGATTCGCCAAATATGCAAAACCTACTTATGCAAACTCCTCCTTGGGATTTCGTCCGATCTGCGTGAAACTTAGCACGTACACTCTTCAACTGGATCTGATCTAAAGTTATCAAAAGAATTTTGCTCGGTCAGAAAATGTGCTAATTTTTAACAAACACATTTCTGTAGCTAGCTATAAACATGTAAACTGTAAAATGTTTGATATCTCAGTCAAACTAAATGCTATTAACACCAAATTTAAGTTCCTCGGTGGGCATGACACTGGGAAGGTATGAGCCGAATTTGGCGAATTTGGGCCACTTGGGGCGCTAAAAATATGGGAAGTTTCTATCTGTTGAACAGCTTCACTGATTTTTACGAAATTTGGTCGGTATGATGTGGGGTCACGCTGTATAGTTAAGTAACAATTGTTCAAAGTGCGCGTGATTTAGTACAACAAATCCAAATTGGCACATTCAGCCTTTTTGCACTTCTGGTGAACTTCCCATTACAGCGAATACCACGGTTCAGACGTTGGCCTGTGTCCTCACTTTTGCCCCAAGCTCGTCATCCTTTGGGGCCAACTTCCGTGGGCTGTGCAGTGCGCAGGGTCCGAGTTGCACGGGGGGGCTTGGCCCCCATTCATAATTGCTTGCAGTTCTAGTTTTTCTCCCTTTTTCGCAAAATCGCAAAAACTGGAAAATCACTTTTTCGAACTCCTCCGTGGGATTTTGTCCGATCTGCATGAAACTTGGCACGTACACTCTTTAGCTGGACCTGATCTAAAGTTATCAAAAGAATTTTGCTCGGTCGAAAAATGCGCAAATTATTAAAGAACAAATTTCTGGAGCTAGCTATAAGAATGTAAACTGTTTGATATCTTGGTCAAACTAAATGTCAACTAAAATTAACACCACATTTGAGATCCTTGGTTGCCATGACACTGAGAAGGGATGAGCCAAATTTTAGCCACAAGGGGACGCTAAAAATATGGGAAGTTTATATCTCTTGAACGGCTACACCGATTTTTACGACATTTGGTCGGTATGATGTAGGGCCAATCCTGAGGCCATATCTTGAAGGTGGTCATGACTGCTCAATGTGTGTGATTTAAATGCGTGATTTAGTACAACAAATCCAAATCGGCACACATTCAGCCTTTTGTACTTCCGGTGCGCTTCCCATTACAGCGAATACCACAGCTCAGATGTTGGCCTGTGCGCTCACTTTTGCCCCGAGCCCTTCATCCTTTGGGTCCAACTTCCGCGGGCTCTGTGTTGCGCGGGGTCCGAGTCGCACAGGGGGGCTTGGCCCCCGTTCATAACTGCTTGCAGTTGCAGTTAGGGGCCAAGCCCGAGGGGCCAAGGGAACTGGGAAATGGTTATCACATTTTTCACTGCCTGAACATACC
This sequence comes from Diplodus puntazzo, assembly GCA_963678695.2. NCBI lineage: Eukaryota > Metazoa > Chordata > Actinopteri > Spariformes > Sparidae > Diplodus > Diplodus puntazzo. Next base: position 28,626,732 of record OZ023172.1, read on the forward strand.
CCAAAACTCACTAAACTTGGAATATAACTCACATCAGGCGAAAAATTGTATAATCTATTGTTGTTCTGAATTTCGACCACTAGGTGCCACTTTTAATAAGGAAAGTGCGTTTTGGCTCATAACTCCCATACACTTTGTTGCAAATTCAAAAACCTTATATCCACGCGTTCAATGAATTGTGTTGAATCGCATAGTGTCATGCCTTTTTATGCCTCCTATTGTTTTTTTTGCAAATTCGCAAAATGTCGAAAACCTACTTTTTCAAACTCCTCCCAGGCGATTTCATCAATTTGCAAGAAACTTGTCACACAGCATCTGTGGACCCTCCTGACCAAAAAGTTAGTAAAAGAATTTTGATAGGCCACACAATACTCAAGTTATTAAATAACAACTTCTTGCAGATTTGATTCAAAACAAAAATTGTTGCGTATCTCCACATTGGTGTGGTTTAATGACATGAAACTCAACGTCCTACTTCCCCATGAGCCCCTGACGCCCTGTGCAAAATTTTAGGCTACGGCCACAAGGTGGCGCTCTTTAAATTGAAGTATTTTATATCTCCACAATGATTCATCTGATTAACACTTAACTTAGTACAGTTATTCTCAGTGTCCTCCTGAGGACAGCGGAGAAAGAGTTTACCGATCCGACACTAGATGGCACAGTGGTGCCAGTTTAATTTTCTATTTGGCACTGTGCCCACACCATAACACTGATGGAAATGAAATTCACAGGGGTGCTATAGAATGGCCCCTGTAGCTCACACACCAAAAATGACCAGCAGGGGGCACTATTTCCCATGTCAACGCGTTTTTGGATGAAACTCTCTCACATAATGTGTCGCACATTGTTGAACCTTATATTGACATGTTCCCACAGCTAAATTGTGTAGTGTAGGCCTCGCCCACTTTCGCGGTAACTTTCCATTCACAAAATTGCATGTAGCATCTGTGGACCCTCTTGACAAAAAGTTATCAAAAGAATTTTGATGAACACAATGAAACAACAAATTCCTGCATATTGTGATGAAAACAGACAATCTTGCATATCTTTACAAAGTACTGTCTGATTATCAAGTAAATGTTATACGCAGTATTGCCGGATGAGGCTTTAGAGCACAAGTTTCTGGAGGAGAGCAGACGGTACTTCTTTTGTCTGTTTTGTCTTGTTTTGTCTTGAGCAACATGAACCGCACATTGATGTTCAGGACAAAAGTGTCCAGATGACTGTAATGTAAACGTGTCAGATTTTAGTTGATTATATTCATGAAGCTTTATGTAAATTCACTGTAGGTTGTAACTGCACTTGTATGTGTTTACCTCAGTTATGCGTTTGTGTGCATTTTGTTCTTTGATGCATTTTATTCTGTCACTCTGTCTGCTTTTCACCTCCAATTAAATAATTCTTCTACTGCATCGATAGTATAATTAGTACCAAAGATTGAGTTATTATCATTTGATGGGTAACAACTTGTCTCAGGTGGAGTTCACCTGGCTGAAGTAAATGTATTGGAAAGGTGACGACATGTCATTTCATCTCTGAGCTTGGTGATGAGAATTGATCCAATAAGCAGGTTTCATACTTGTTCAGGCAAACATGTATCGTGTTGAGATTTTATATAATGCATGTGTGTAAAGTGTTTGTCTTTAATACTGAAGGCTTCAGCTTTACCAGGATTTTTAATGTTAATCCCATCTGGACTTACCGAGCCTTTCTACAGTTCCTCACAGCTGGAATCAGTCTATGTTTTCCTGCCCGTGATGTGATGTATTTCTCTGTGTCCAACTCATCCAAAACCTCCTCTGACATCTGCAGCATGTAGGCCAGAGCTGAGCACTGGATCTCAGAGAGATAATTCTCTGATCTGTTCTCTGACTGCAGGAACTCTTGGATCTCCTGATGGACTGACTGGTCGTTCATCTCCATCAGACAGTGGAAGATGTTGATGCTTCTGTCAGGAGAGATCTTATCACTGTTCATCTTCTTCAGGTTGTTGATGGCTCTCTGGATGATTTCTGGACTGTTGTCTGTCTGACCCAGCAGACCTCCTAAGAGTCTCTGGTTGGACTGCAGAGAGAGGCCATGAAGGAAGCGAACAAACAAGTCTAGGTGGCCGTTTTTACTTTCAAGGGATTTCTCCATGGCGCTCCTCAGGAACTCATTCAGGGTTGAATAAATATATTCGTCCCCAAAGAAGTTCTCCAGGACCTTTGTGTTCCTGCTGGTGTGACAGTGGAACATGTAGACTGCAGCCAGAAACTCCTGAACGCTCAGATGAACAAAGCAGTAGACTGTTTTCTGGAAGATCACACTCTCTCTTCTGAAGATCTCTGTACAAACTCCTGAGTACACCAAGGCCTCTGTGACATTAAGACCACACCGCTCCAGGTCTTCTTGGTAGAACATGATGTTTCCTGTCTCCAGATGTTCAAACGCCAGCCTCCCCAGCTTCAGAAGAACTTCCCTGTCAGCCTCCGTCAGCTCCTGTGGACTCATCTCACGTCCCTCATCGTATTTCTGCTTCTTCCTCTTTGTCTGAACCAGTAGGAAGTGTGAGTACATGTCAGTCAGGGTCTTGGGCAGCTCTCCTCTCTGGTCTGTACTCAACATGTGGTCCAGAACTGTAGCAGTGATCCAGCAGAAGACTGGGATCAGACACATGATGTGGAGGCTCCTGGAGGTCTTGATGTGTGAGATGATTCTGCTGGACAGATCTTCATCACTGAACCTCCTCCTGAAGTACTCCTCCTTCTGGACGTCAGTGAAGCCTCGTACTTCTGTCATCCTGTCGACACATGAAGGAGGGATCTGATTGGCTGCTGCAGGTCTGGAAGTGATCCAGACGAGAGCCGAGGGAAGCAGCTTCCCCTGGATGAGGTTTGTCAGCAGCACACTGACTGATGACTTCTGTGTGACATCAGACACGACCTCCTGGTTCTTGAAATCCAGTGAAAGTCTGCTTTCATCCAGGCCGTCAAAGATGAACAGAAGTTTACAGACAGCGAGCTTCTCTGCTGTCACCTTCTGTAATGTTGGATGGAAAACATGGAGCAGCCTGAGAAGACTGTACTGCTCATCTCTGATCAGGTTCAGCTCCCTGAACGACAGCAGAACCACCAGACTGACATCTTGGTTTTCGGAGCCCTCTGCCCAGTCCAGAGTGAACTTCAGCACTGAGAAGGTTTTTCCAACTCCAGCGACGCCGTTGGTCAGAACGACTCTGATGCGTCTCTGTTGGTCAGGTGAGGCTTTAAAGATGTCGCAGCACCTGATTGGAGTTTCACGGAAGGTCTTCTTCTTTGAAACTGTCTCAAGCTGCCTCATCTCATGTTGGGTATTAACCTCTTCACTCTGTCCCTCTGTGATGTAGAGCTCAGTGTAGATCCTGCTGAGGAGGGTTCCACTTCCTGTTTCATCACTTCCTGTTCCATCACTTCCTTCAGTGACACGTTCACATCTCCTCCTCAGACTGATCTTATGTTCATGGAAAACCTCCTGCAGACCAACATTCACTGAAAGAAGAGAAAAAAATGGGAGACAAAAAATACAATGTGACAATCAGCAGTCAATGTTCTTTTCATTACAGATTAAAAACCATCAGTATAAGAATATGATAGAATATGTGTCTCCTTTACTTTTCTTTCCACCTTAACGTGGTGCAGGGGCGGGGTTAGGGGATGGCTACTTGGGCTCAAGCCCCGGATGTTTTTGCCAAAGCCCCGAATGTTTACAGTAGGGGGGGACAAGCTCAACACAGTTTATATCACTCTCCCTCCCCTGACCGCACCAGAGCCTGAAGTGTAGCCTTCCTGCAGTACAGGAATCCAACAGAGAGGCAGCAGCAGCGGGAAAATTACTTGCGTTCATAGCCTGCCCTGCCGAGAAGAAGTGTGTCCTCCTCTCTGATTCTGTTTCCTGTGTTGATTCCATGAGTTCAAATCAAGAGCTGTCAGATGGACGTAGCTACACATAGAAGATGATGTACATTTTTTTTTTCTTGGCTGCGGCGCAACGATCCACCAGCAACGCCAACGCCGATTAGCACTCAGTGTGTCACAAGTTACTGACGTAAACATCACTCAGTAGGCCTAGTGAGGGAAAATTAGCTTTATTTGTAATTAAAATATGACGATGAGGACCCAACGATTGGCCTTCCTTTCCTTCTCAAACTATGTTGAAATTGCATCTTTAAACCGCCCAATTTTCTAAATTTTCTAAATTTCCTCGGACCCCGTTAAAAAAAGACTCATAGTGATCTGCGCAGTGATGCCGGTATATCTTCACAGTAACGAGTAATATAACACGTCAATATTTACAAACCAGTAATCAGATTAAACTTACTTATCATTATTTTTGTCATTTTCCTCAGTAAAAAAATATATTTCTGCTTTCGTCTTGTCTCGGGGAGTGATGTGACGTGTGCCGCAGTCACGTTTTCAGCAAGAGCACAACTCACGTGTAACACCACGCAGCGACACAAACACAAACAACAGTGGAGGGAGGAGAGAGATGCGCATTTTCAAGCTGGAAATACAGTCATTATTTTGAGTTCCTCTCAGCTAAAGATGAGAATATTCAGGTTTGTTTTTCACTCTGTGCTGGTGACAAAGTACTATCAAGCTTTGAAGGAGTTTAAAGGAGTAATCAGCAATCAGTAATCAGATTACTTTTTCAAGGTAACTTAGGCAACACTGTGCGGGGCTAAGGCCCCGGATGTTTTGCACTCCTAGTGACGCCCCTGATGTGGTGGAGAGGTTTGTGTGTCCCTGTGATCCTCGGAGCTCTGTTGTCGGGGCCATTAGCCGCTGGCAGGGTCTCACAAAGCTAATGAGCCGCAGAGGAGGGGCCAGACTGAGAGTGATTCAAAGAACCTCTTTGAATCAGCCACAAAGGGGCTGCAGCACCTGAACCAGGAAAGAGAAATCAGGGCACCTTTCTGGAGCTAAACGTGGGAGTGGAGGTCTCTGCTGAATATCTGGTGGCTGGTCTTTGACTACATGGAGACGCCACCCTGTGGGCTGACGACCAGCAGAGACAGGCGTTGGGGTCGGGTGTGTGCCAGTTTCATGCAAAAGAAGGAAGGTGATTGTAGCACTTGAACCATTATACATAATTGATCCATTTGATCTCCTCATGTTGTATCCACATGGTTCAGTTATTTTCAGTCACTTTGGATACAAACATCAGCTAAATGAACGTATTGTAATGAAGCAGGCTACATTTTTAAGCTGTTTAATGTGCTGAAACTGAGCAGCTAATTAGCTTCTGCTGTAGCCTGAAAATAGATGTTAGCAGTGCACTTTTCCTCACTGGATGTTTGTTTGGCCTCTTGTTCAACAAGTGGATCTGCAGGACGAGGTGTGTGTTTGTAAGTTAGAGGAGGAGGAGATGTTAGCAGGAAAGCTAATGTGGACTGTTGTTTAAAGTGCTGTTTTGTCTCAAGCTGCTGTCTGACACTTCTCCATCTCCATCTGTGCATACAGAGAACAAACTGCTTTCTGATTGGTTAATGTGTGACATAACAAATGTATTAAAACAACAAGTAGTGTGTTCAGACATGAAGACATCAGCAGACAGATATATAGTCTTACTTTGTACAGTGCTGGTCAGACTGGCTGTCTGCAGTCCAGCTCTTGTTCTGGATCTTTTCCCACACTGGGGACAGGAGGAGTGTCCTGGTGAAGCAGACTGGTCCCAGTATGATGTGATGCACCGTCTGCAGAACCAGGGTCCACAGTCTGATGGTCCAGGTTCAGTACTGAAGGCTAGAGGAGGGTCTTTGGACCAGTCACTCTTCATAGACAGACAGCTGGATACTGGAGACTTTGCTCTCTGTCTGTTGGACTGAACTCTGCAAACACCAACAAATTTGTATTTATATCACATGAATCTTTGAGAAATTCTCTGATTAAAAAGCAATTTAAGAAAGAAAGTTTCTCTTTGTCCTCTTAGATCAAATTACAGCTTTTTAGGAGACTGACAGCTGCCACAGATAGTAAGAAGAACATGAGCCGTGAAAAGTTTCTTAGATTGAGGTAGAAAATACATTTTAGATGAACATGAATGAGTTAGTATTAGAGTTTAGATTCTCTGCCCGAGCCCGAGCCCGACCCTGACCCGACCCGGCCCGTGGGCCGGGCCGGGCCGATATTTCCCGTCACTTTCCTCGGGCCGGGCCGGGCCGGGCCCTTGATCAAGCATTTGTGTGTGTGTGTGTGTGTGTGTGTGTGTGTGTGTGTGTGTGTGTGTGTGTGTATGTTTTAATAACTCTAAATAATGACTGTGTTTCCAGCTAGAAAACGCGCATCTCTCTCCTCCCTCCATGTTGCTCGTGTCGCTGCGTGGTGTTACATGTGAGTTGTCCTCGTGCTGAAAATGTGACTTCTCCCGCACGTCACGTCACTCCTCGAGACGCAAGAAGAAAGCAAAATATATATTTTTACAAGGAAAATGACGAAAATTATAGTAACGCACAGTGACTTGAATACTTTAATCTGATTTCTGGTTTGGAAATATTACCGAAAAGAGTGGTCAGATTAGAGGAACGCGTTACCGGCGTCACTGATTGTGTAGTTTTAGTGCAACATGGAGTTTGAGAACGTCAGTTATAACAACCCACGTATTAAAAAAAATGTCGGGTTTAAATCGGGTTCGGGCTCATAATTACAGTTGATGTGCCGGGCCGGGCCGGGCTCGGACACAACGTGCACGGGCTCGTGACGGGTCGGGCTTGATATTTTGGGCCCGATCTAAACTCTAGTTAGTATCAGCTGTCTTACTTTGAGTCTGATGGTCCAGGTTCAGTACTGAAGGCTAGAGGAGGTTCTTTGGACCAGTCACTCTTCATAGACAGACAGCTGGATCCTGGAGACTTTGCTCTGTCCTCCTCCTCCTTCACACAAACACTCATCTTCTGCTCTGAAGTCAGTCTGAGAAGTTAAACATTAACAAGAATTAGGAAACATGTTTGTTCAAGAGTCACACAAGACGGAGAGAGCAGGAAGAACTCTCTCTCCCCTTCACACACACATTATACAGTATAATAAAAGCAGCCAGAAGTCCACCTGCTCAGGTTTCTTCACACCTGTGCTTGTTTTCTTGGGTTACTGCAGCTTTAAAGAGTATTATTCAGCCAATCAGGACTTTGTGTCCACAGATGAATCAAACTGTTGACTTCACTCCAACATTTCTTTCCTCCACAGTCCACAGGGAGAAAACTGACTCACAGTAAGTAAAGTCACAGTAGTAAATAATCACAGTGTGTTTTTAACACTCACCCTGCCTCAGACTGCAGCTGTTCTCCTTCTGCTCCGTCCTCTGAAAATTGAGTCCGACTGAACACGTTCACTTCCAGGGTTCCTCCCTGTTCTCACGTACCTGACGTTTTCTCCTCCCCTCTCTTTAAAAGTGGTTAGGTGAGTTTAGCTGTGTGTGTGTGTGTGTGTGTGTGTGTGTGTGTGTGTGTGTAGCTGACTAACAGTTTAATTTTAATTAATGACCTATACAGGTGAAACTCCTGCATTCCTGAGTGGAAACAAAGAGAGTTTCTTTTATAAGAGCTGAAATCTAAAAGGCAAAAGACTAACTAAACCACCACAGCCACACAAACACACACAAACACTTAAAATGTAATCATTAACTCTATATTGATATAGACGGCTGACCAAAAGCCCTTATTTGTTCTGCTGGTTGCAGGTTCACCATAGTTGCATTGGGAGTGTTGTATTGATTAGTTGTGTAATGGCGCCTCTGCTGCTCGTTAGTGGACGTACTGTGTAATTCTGGTCTGACGTCAGTCTGCACTGAGCTCCACTGTGAGCTGTGTTTAAGGCAGCTCGTATATAAATTACAATGAGCCGGTTTTAATGGTGATCTAAGAGCACAGAGCTGCTCAGTTGTTGTCAATATCAGTCGGCAGGTAGACCAGGTGTTCTTCTGTCTGATGTTCTGCTTGTAAAGTGACTTTGGAGAGTTTGACAGAGCTGAACAGTTGAAGCTCGTCTTCTTCTCATGTGAGGCCACTTGTTGACAACATGGAAGCTGTGTGACCACATTTTGCTCTTTCTGGATTCAAACATGATGTGCCTGTGTCCAGCGTCTGATTGTTTGCCAGAACACAGTGCAGTGCATTCTGGGTCAGCAGACCGTCCCGGCTACAAAGGCACTGCACAGCTTGTGGTCACAGGTTGACTCGTCCCTGTCAACGCAAACCGGGAATCTCAGAGAAGAGTAGTCAGCAGTGTAATCAGGACATGATGAAGACATTCTCAGTGTCATGAAGTAAAAGGAAGCATGACTCCAGCTTTTTATTCGCCTCATGTCACGAATACAGAATCCTACACTCACGCAAACTTGCATCACGTGGTTCAATAAGGAAACTGCTGCACATGTGGAGAAACTAGCAGAAACCCTTTTTGTGTCTCCAGAGGAAGCTGCTGATAAACTGCCTCCTGTGATGTCACTGAGGGGCCGAATTGCGTTGTGGGTACTGTGTAGTCCCAGAACAGTGTTTGAAGCTGGACAGGTGGCAGGGTCCGCCACATGTAAACACAGTGAAACAGTAAAAAGTGTGTTGTCCTTCAAGGTCAGTTTGTTTAGGCAGAAAGAAAACAAAAATGAGCCAATGAGAATCTTTCTCTGCTCATTAACATTTCTTCACCTAAACTACAGACTGCTCCTTTAAGGACAGGACAGTTGAAGATAGAGTTTAGATTATCTGCCCGAGCCCGAGCCCGACCCTGACCCGACCCGACCCGTGGGCCGGGCCGGGCCGATATTTCCCGTCACTTTCCTCGGGCCGGGCCGGGCCGGGCCCTTGATCAAGCATTTGTGTGTGTGTGTGTGTGTGTGTGTGTGTGTGTGTGTATGTTTTAATAACTCTAAATAATGACTGTGTTTCCAGCTAGAAAACGCGCATCTCTCTCCTCCCTCCATGTTGCTCGTGTCGCTGCGTGGTGTTACATGTGAGTTGTCCTCGTGCTGAAAATGTGACTTCTCCCGCACGTCACGTCACTCCTCGAGACGCAAGAAGAAAGCAAAATATATATTTTTACAAGGAAAATGACGAAAATAATAGTAACGCACAGTGACTTGCATACTTTAATCTGATTTCTGGTTTGGAAATATTACCGCGTTAAATTACTCATTACTGAAAAGAGTGGTCAGATTAGAGGAACGCGTTACCGGCGTCACTGATTGTGTAGTTTTAGTGCAACATGGAGTTTGAGAACGTCAGTTATAACAAGCCACGTATTAAAAAAATGTCGGGTTTAAATCGGTTTCGGGCTCATAATTACAGTTGATGTGCCGGGCCGGGCCGGGCTCGGACACAACGTGCACGGGTTCGAGTCGGGTCGGGCTTGATATTTTGGGCCCGATCTAAACTCTAGTTGAAGAAGGACAGGAGCTCATCTGGCCTCAACTTTGTACCATCAGCTGTCTTCACTTTCTGTCAGAACATGTGAAGAACTAAAGGATTCATGTCTCAGTAGGATTCAGAGAAACTTGCATGTGTTTCTCAGTCGGCTCTTCTTCACAGCTCTGTAAAAAGTGGATCAGACGGCTGCAGCTAGAGTGAGGAGAGACGGCACCGGTCCAGTTCTCACATCTTCATACCGGCTTCCTGTGTGTCAAACTATTAATTTTAAAGCAGTGCAGCTGGTTTCCAGCACTGGAGGGTTTCTACTGTCCCCAGAGTCCAGAGCACACCTGGAGAAACAGCATGCAGCTTGTATGCTCCACACATCTGAAACTAGCTTTCAAATCATGTGGACACAAATCATTTCCTATGAAACCACTGTTTCCTGTTCTGGTTCTAAACACGTCACAGCGCCATCTACTGCTCAGACTTTCTGCTTCTGTCTCTGGAATTATCTTGTATCTCCACAAAGAGGAAACTGTGTTCGTGTGTTTCTCCTCATCTTGTTTTTCACATGCATCCACCATGTTTGTAAGAATTTCACCTTCGTCTGAATAAAGGCTTGTTCTCTGTTTGTCAGAAGGCCGCCTCGGATCTTTCTTTGTTTAAACTCTCACAGTCCAACTCTCAGTTCTTTTGAATCAGGGATTCAAAATGTGTTTGCCACTGCGTTTTATCCAGTCCACATTTGTATTCTGCACTACACTGCAACTTTTATTTTCCTGTTTCATTTCTTCCTGATAGATTTTAGCTGGACTTGTTTTTAGATCCAGTTCAGGTGTATTCTTTGATAACTTGTCCTGTGTTTGCCTTCAGGGGGAGAACAAACTGTTACTAAGGGCTGCACACTTCATCAAAATACTATTAAAGTCACAATATGACCAAGTATCCAAATCACAGAGGCTGCAGTGTTTCTAAAAAGGTCAAATGTGTGACAGACATCATTATAATGAAGTGCTGTAGTGCTGCAGAGACGTCCTGACCTACACATCTTGTTCTCCACATGTATAAAACTAAAACATGTTGCTTTGGTACAGAGCCACAAAGTGACATCATCAGGGTTTCAACGGTTCTGATTGGATGATGTCACAGCCCTAATATTACTGTACTGCTGTCACAAATGAAGAACAACACAAGGTGGACAAAATGCTGCTCAGCTGCTGTCGGGAACAAATCAGGAGCCGAGCTATAATTAAAGAAACGTGACACGTCCTGCTCTGCTTTCTGAAATGAAGTCTGATTGTTCTCCTGTGTAGAAATATGTGGATGTGTATTAGTTGTTATTGTGCCTCTCCATTTAAAAAGGCAGCTGTTAGACACACGAGTCACCTCTCATCTTATTGTATGAACACAAGAGGGCGCTGTTGCCTCATCTATCCTGCTGATTTCCCTCCTTCCTGAAACCTCAATCAGCTGCTGTTAACACCTCACACTTTCTCTGGTTAAATCAGATTTATACCAGTGAAATATTGAACCAGCACCTTCTGATTGTGCCTATAATGAGATCATTTGAACACCGTCACTGTTCAGTGAACACCACTTATTTCTGACTTGGAGGATTTTTATGTTTATATGTGATTTGACGAATTATTCGCTTCTAAAAATGTGGAAACATTTCTTCTGTTTCTTGAGATCAGAAACTCCTTTAAAAACATGTAGTAGTCTCCAGCCTGACAAACACATGTGTTCTTCTTTCATCATGTGAAATAATATGTTTGAGAGCACAGCGGTGCCGTTGACCCGTTCTGTCTGTAAGGCCGGTTACACTTGAATATCTGATCCACCACATTATGTCAGTGAGACTCAGTGTCACAGTTTGAGAAAAGGTGAGGACCCAAACACAGAAACACAAGGGAGGCCGGGAGGATGAGGAACAACAGCAAGCGTCATTAAACCAAAGCTGAACAATCCAAAAACCAGAGAAACCCAAAAAACAAGAGGAAATTCAAAAGACTAAATGTTTTATGTTAACATGACATATTTGTGTCACTCTGCGTAACAAAGACACTAATTTGCAGTCAGACGAGGATCATGTGACACGCTGGTCTTTGCGTCAGGCGAACTGTAACTCTCATGTTGCTGCTCGGGAAAGTTTTGTATTGTAACTATTTGCAAAAATATCTTTGAGCAGAGTGAACGAACCTGGATACTGAAAAACGTTTTGTTAATTTGACTTGAAAATGACGAAGTGATGATACATCATTATTATTGGGTTTAATATAAAAATAAATACATTTTAATGTCATTATAGCATTTATTCTGTTACCATGACACAGAATTAATATGATGTAATACTGTTTGTCTGTACAGAACAACAACACAATTTAAAGGAGCTCTGAGTGGTTTTATGGAAGAATTTTATTATTTACAATATTAATGAGGTCATAATACAAACTTTTGGTCCTCAGAGGAAAAAAGGTCCCAGAGAAAACAGAGACGAGCACAGACTTTACACTAGTTCACACTAGTTTAACCTGCAGACACTTTAAATGACTGAAGAATTGCACAACAGATGAACAATATTTGATTTTTGACTTTTAGGCGACGCTGATGTCTGCACATATTTTTCCCAGCTGACTGCAGAGAACATCAAGTCTCTCTTAACGAGTAATGAAGTCATTATGTTGTCTGCTCCTAACGTGACGGCTCCTTGGCAGATGCAGCAGAGCAGTCCAGATACACTGATGACACTCTGTCACATCCAGAGGAACACAGGGATGATGCTGGACTGGACAGTGGAACTGATCTCAGAGCAGTTCATACTGCAGCACTGACAGTCACCTCCACGTGTTGTGATTGGTCTGTCAGTCACTGCTGGATGAAGCTCTCCTCTCCGTCAAGTCAGAGCCTCTCCACCCACCAGCTGATGGTGCTGCTTCAACCTCTCTGGATCATCAGGACACAGCTGATCCTCTCAACACCTCCACCTTTCTCATCACTCACTCTGACAGAGACGACTTCCACCTGATGAGAGAATAAGAGAGAGAGCAGAAGTGATACATGAGTGTTTACAGAGACTCCCTCCATCAGCTGTCAGTCAGTGATATAAAGACCAGCAGGACTTCAGTCCTGTTCAGACCACAAGTGGAGTGGCTGTGTAGCGTAGCCAGCTTCCTTTCAGCTTCATGTTAACTTGTTGGAGTGAAGCTCACGGACCTGCAGACACATCAAGTGTGTTTACTCTGCAGGTTTCACTGAAGTACACAGTGAAATAAACTGCTCAGAGTCCCTGAACGCATCATGACTGCAGAAACACTTTAATGATGATTCACTGCTGTTAAAAACCAGAGTCTCAGTCACACCTGAATATTTCATCTACTTTGAAATATTACTAATATGTAAATATGGAGTCTTCTAAAAATATCTGGATAAAACAAAAGACAGATGGACAGATAAATATTTGATGTTAAAGCTCCTGCATGTTCATACAAAGACTGAACAGTCAACATCAGCTGTGGTTACTGGACTTCTGCAGAGGTTCTGGTCTGTGAGAAGACCACATGGTTACTAAATGTAACAATGGTTCTCTCAAATAAGAGTCAGTGATTTGTAGGCTTTGGTCAGACTGATCTGTGCGGTGGCTCTGAAGGTCCAAACACAACCACACTTCAGATTATGGAAAAGGTGGGACGGCGTCCTTGTTTGTTATTGAACAGAACCCAAGTCTCTGGTGACAGTTTGATGATTTGTGGATTGTTGTGTTTTGACCTTCAGGGCCATGTAGACCTGAGAAATGACAAAGATGGACTGATCAGCTGTCTCTACACATCCTGTGATGCTGTCAGCTGTGATCCACCTTTACTTCCTGTAGACATGAACACAACAACAACAGTCGTCTTCACTTCAACTAAAACACAAGATCACAACAAGCTTCTGGCTCGCCTCATTGCTGACTGCTCCCCCTCTATCTCTTTCTGTCCAATCCTGAAGCCTGTCACCGTTCTCCTCTCACAGCTTCACTGAGGAAAGCAGGAAATGCTGTATCTTTACTTTGATACTGACTGTGTTTATTACAATACTGTTGAAACCAACACGGACTGACTCCAACTCTCTACTGACCTCAGAGTCTCCAGTCTACAGTGTGGACTCTCCACAAATTCAGACAGCAGCTTCACTCCTGAATCCTGCAGCTTGTTGTCACTCAGGTCCAGCTCTCTCAGATGGGAGGGGTTGGACTCCAGAGCTGAGGCCAGAGAAGCACAGCTGATCTCTGACAAACTGCAGTCCTCCAATCTGAATGAAGAACAAATGATGTAAGTTTAAAAGACAATGTTTCTGCTTGAAATCATTCAGTGTTTAATAATCTGTTCAGAGCTGAAGAAGGTTTAGAATGTAGACGTTTAGAGAATGAAACTCCAAACACCTGAACCCAACAGGATGCAGGTTCAACGCTGTCAAATACACAAAGTGAAACAGAGCTCTCATTAATATTAATAACAACGTGCTGCTGCTTCAATAAAGACGTAGTGATGTCACCTCTTAAACTCTGCAGCTTCACCAGAGGCTCCATCTATACAAACTCATGTTGTTCAGCCAAATAAAAACCCACAGAAACTGATTGAACATTTGATTCTACTATTTAAAGCTCCTGTTATTAACATAGTTGAATTTTGAGTCTCGTTCCCGACTCAACAAATTCTGACGCTTTGGGATCGTAGGTCTGGTCGGCCGCCGTCCAAAAACCATCAGAATTTGACAGGTTGGGAACGAGACTCAAAAATCAACTCTCTCACCAACAGGAGCTTTAAGATAAAAGTCATCCTGAGTTGAAGTTTTTCAGTCAGTACAGACGTCACATATCATCATAAAGGTTTGGAACAAACATACGTTTGCTGTTGTCTGACAGAGAAGAAAACACGTTTGTGTTTTTACTTTCACAAGCAAGAAGGAAAAGTGCAAATCAATGATGAAGAGGTTGATAGAGAATAAAACAGTGCTGAAGTTTTGATCCTCCTTGAACCGGCACCTTATCGCGGTGGAGGGGTTTGAGTACCCGAATGATCCTAGGAGCTATGTTGTCCGGGGCTTAATGCCCCTGGTAGGGTCTCCCAAGGCAAACAGGTCCTAGGTGATGGGTCAGACTAAGATTGGTTCATTCGCCCCCAATGATAGATCAAACAGCAAGGACGTGCACGTCGCCCGGATCGGCGTCACCGGGGCCCCACCCTGGAGCCAGGCCTGGGGTTGGGGCTTGCAGGCGAGCGCCTGGTGGCCGGGTCTTCGCTCATGGGACCCGGCCGGGCGCAGCCCGAACGAGCAACGTGGGCCCGCCCTCCCATGGGCTCACCACTCACGGGAGGGTTCAGAAGGGGCCGGTGCAGTGGGATATGGGTGGCAGTCGTGGGCGGGGGCCCCGGCGGCCCAATCCCCGGATGGTGACTCTAGCCATGGGGACATGGAATGTCACCTCGCTGGGGGGGAAAGAGCCTGAGCTGGTGCGGGAGGTTGAGCGGTACCGGCTAGAAATAGTCGGCCTCACCTCCACGCACAGTCTGGGCTCTGGAACCCAACTCCTCGAGAGAGGCTGGACTCTCTTCTACTCTGGAGTTGCCCGCGGTGAGAGGCGGCGAGCTGGTGTGGGCTTGCTTATAGCCCCCCAGCTCAGCCGCCATGTGTTGGAGTTCTCCCCGGTGAACGAGAGGGTCGCTTCCCTGCGCCTCCGGGTCAGGGATAGGACTCTCACCGTTGTCTCGGCTTATGGGCCGAACAGTGGTGCAGAGTACCCGGCCTTCTTGGAGTCCCTGGGAGGGGTACTGGAGAGTGCTCCAACCGGGGACTCCATCGTTCTCCTGGGGGACTTCAACGCCCACGTGGGCGACGACAGTGTTACCTGGAGGGGTGTGATTGGGAGGAACGGCCTCCCTGATCTGAACCCGAGTGGTGTTTTGTTATTGGACTTCTGTGCTAGTCACAGTTTGTCCATAACGAACACCATGTTCAAGCATAAGGGTGTCCATATGTGCACGTGGCACCAGGACACCCTAGGCCGGAGATCAATGATCGACTTTGTGGTCGTGTCATCTGACCTCCGGCCGTATGTCTTGGACACTCGGGTGAAGAGAGGGGCTGAGCTGTCAACTGATCACCACCTGGTGGTGAGTTGGATCCGCTGGCAGGGGAGGAAGCTGGACAGACCTGGCAGACCTAAACGTATCGTGAGGGTTTGCTGGGAACGTCTGGCAGAACCCTCTGCCAGGGGGATCTTTAACTCCCACCTCCGGGAGAGCTTTGACCAGATCCCGAGGGAGGCTGGGGACATTGAGTCCGAATGGACCATGTTCTCCACTTCCATTGTTGACGCGGCTGTCCGGAGCTGTGGCCGTAAGGTCTCCGGTGCCTGTCGCGGCGGCAATCCCCAAACCCGGTGGTGGACCCCGGAAGTAAGGGTTGCTGTCAAGCTGAAGAAGGAGTCCTACCGAGCCTGGCTGGCCCGGGGGACTCCTGAGGCAGCTGACAGGTACCGGCAGGCCAAGCGTGCGGCAGCGCGGGCAGTCTCGGAAGCAAAAACTCGGGTCTGGGAAGAGTTCGGTGAGGCCATGGAGGAGGACTACCGGTCGGCCTCGAAGAAATTCTGGCAAACCATCCGGCGCCTCAGGAGGGGGAAGCAGTCCTCTACCAACACTGTTTATAGTGGAGGTGGGGAGCTGTTGACCTCGACTGGGGATATTGTCGGGCGGTGGAAGGAATACTTCGAGGATCTCCTCAATCCCACTGACGCGCCTTCCATAGAGGAAGCAGAGACTGGGGTCTCAGAGGTGGATTCATTCATTACCCAAGCCGAAGTCACTGAGGTAGTTGGGAAACTCCTCAGTGGCAAAGCACCGGGGGTGGATGAGATTCGCCCTGAGTACCTCAAGTCTCTGGATGTTGTGGGGCTGTCTTGGCTGACACGTCTCTGCAGCATCGCGTGGCAGTCGGGGACAGTGCCCCTGGACTGGCAGACCGGGGTGGTGGTCCCCCTATTTAAAAAGGGGGACCGGAGGGTGTGTTCCAACTATCGGGGGATCACACTCCTCAGCCTCCCTGGGAAAGTCTACTCCAGGGTACTGGAGAGGAGAATTCGGCCGATAGTCGAACCTCGGATTCAGGAGGAACAATGCGGTTTTCGTCCTGGCCGTGGAACACTGGACCAGCTTTATACCCTCCGCAGGGTGCTCGAGGGTTCATGGGAGTTTGCCCAACCAGTCCACATGTGTTTTGTGGACTTGGAGAAGGCATTCGACCGTGTCCCTCGTGGCATTCTGTGGGGGGTGCTCCGGGAGTACGGGGTCGGAGGCCCTCTGTTAAGGGCTATACGGTCCCTGTACGACCGGAGCAGGAGCTTGGTTCGCATTGCCGGCAGTAAGTCAGACCTGTTCCCAGTGCATGTTGGACTCCGGCAGGGCTGCCCTTTGTCACCGGTTCTGTTCATTATTTTTATGGACAGAATTTCTAGGCGCAGCCTCGGGCCGGAAGGGATCTGGTTCGGGAGCCACTGGATCTCATCTCTGCTTTTCGCGGATGATGTGGTCTTGTTGGCTCCTTCGAGCCGGGACCTCCAGCATGTCCTGGGGCGGTTTGCAGCCGAGTGTGAAGCGGCTGGGATGAGAATCAGCACCTCCAAATCCGAGGCCATGGTTCTCGACCGGAAAAAGGTGGCTTGCTCCCTCCAGGTGGGAGGAGAGTTCCTGCCTCAAGTGGAGGAGTTTAAGTATCTTGGGGTCTTATTCACGAGTGAGGGAAGGATGGAGCGTGAGATTGACAGGCGGATCGGTGCAGCGGCCGCAGTAATGCGGTCGTTGTATCGGTCTGTCGTGGTGAAGAGAGAGCTGAGCCGAAAGGCGAAGCTCTCGATTTACCAGTCAATCTACGTTCCGACCCTCACCTATGGCCATGAACTTGGGGTCATGACCGAAAGAATAAGATCCCGGATACAAGCGGCCGAAATGAGTTTCCTCCGCAGGGTGGCAGGGCGCTCCCTTAGAGATAGGGTGAAGAGCTCTGTCACCCGGGAGGAGCTCAGAGTAGAGCCGCTGCTCCTCCACATCGAGAGGAGCCAGCTGAGGTGGCTCGGGCATCTGTTTCGGATGCCCCCGGGACGCCTCCCTCGGAGGTGTTCCTGACATGTCCCGCCGGGAGGAGACCCCGAGGAAGACCCAGGACACGCTGGTGTGACTATGTCACCCAGCTGGCCTGGGAACGCCTTGGGATCCTCCCGGAAGAGCTGGAGGCAGTGTCCGGGGAGAGGGAAGTCTGGGTGTCCCTGCTCAGGCAGCTGCCCCCGCGACCCGGCCCCGGATAAGCGGATGACAATGGATGGATGGATGGAAGTTTTGATGTTATATTAGACATGTTTTAAATATGAAGCAGAACAAGATGCTTAGTGTGAATCAGGACAGAATCTATGTGGTCAAATCCCCTTCAGAACTGATGACATCAACACTAAGAGTTAAACAGATGGAATAATGTTTTCATAGTATTAACCACGGTTTAAAATAAATATTCAAATGGATTTAAACATGTGAGAACAACAACAGTATGTGTGAAATAATTGTGTTACACTTATAATTCATCAGCAGTGTAATATTTTCATTGTTATTAAAGTTTGTCTTCAGAGTTTCACACATTCAACACGTGCAGTGTGTTGAATCACAGATTACATTACACTCGTGTGTCTTTTGTCCAACGTGACTTAAACATCATCCAACCTCCTTTTTTCAAAGATTCAACACTTTCTTCTCAGAGATTTAAATCTCTGCGGGGGGCCACACCTTTCTGATGTCACATTAGGGGGTCTGAGTCCAACAATTTGTGTCACTTTACAAACCTGACACACACACATTAACACCTTCCTCACTCTGTGATTGGTGAGCTGAGTGGAGGTGAGATAGAGCCCAGGTTTCAACTTCTCTCTCAGCTCTTTTTCATTTGTTACACAACTATTTCTGTTACTTTGAAATATGAACTGAGTGAAACACTATGAATGTCTTCCAGGAGAGAACATGTGAGAAGTTCCCTCCATATGTAAACCATTGTTGAGCCTCCAGCAGCTCTTGGCTCCACCTTTGGCTGTCTGAAACAGCTATGAACACTTTTAGCTTCACTGATGCTCACTGATCCCATGCTAAAAGGTGGAGTTAACACACTGCAGACCACTGATTGGTCAGTGGGAACAGCCAGAGTCGTCTCGTCCTCCACGCTCTGAAGTAATATTTCACTTTTTACCTTTTCAGCATCTTCTGTCTCGCTGCCTGCAGCCTTTCTCAAGTAAAGCTAGTTTCCTTGTGATGAACAACCACACGTGTGTGCTGTGTGTAGAGAATGTGTGGTCGAGCAAAAGAGAGAGAGTGAAAAACTGTAAATTAATTACATTTAATAAATACACAGAAACACATGAACTGACCTCAGAGTCTCCAGTCGACAGTTTGGACTCTCCAGTCCAGCACAGAGAAGCTTCACTCCTGAATCCTGCAGCTCGTTGT
Organism: Diplodus puntazzo; assembly: GCA_963678695.2. Classification (NCBI taxonomy): domain Eukaryota; kingdom Metazoa; phylum Chordata; class Actinopteri; order Spariformes; family Sparidae; genus Diplodus; species Diplodus puntazzo. Next base: position 28,645,611 of record OZ023172.1, read on the forward strand.
AACTCAGGTCCAGCTCTCTCAGATGGGAGGGGTTGGACTTCAGAGCTGAGGCCAGAGAAGCACAGCTGATCTCTGACAAACTGCCCCAACTCAATCTGATTGAAGAATAAATCATGTAAGTTTAAAAGACAATGGTTCTGCTTGAAATCATTCAGTGTTTAATAATGTGTTCAGAGCTGAAGAAGGTTTAGAATTTAGACGTTTAGAGAATGAAACTCAAAACACCTGAACCCAACAGGATGCAGGTTCAACACTGTCAAATACACAAAGTGAAACAGAGCTCTCATTGATATTAATGACAACGTGCTGCTGCTTCAATAATGACGTAGTGATGTCACCTCTTAAACTCTGCAGCTCCACCAGAGGCTCCATCTATACAAACTCATGTTGTGCAGCCAAATAAAAACACACAGAAACTGATTGATCATTTGATTCTACTATTTAAACCTCCTGTTATTAACACAGTTGAATATCGATTCTCGTTCCCGACTCGTCAAATTCTGACACTTTGGAATTGTAGGTCTGGTCGGCCGCCGTCCCAAAGCGTCAGAATTTGATGAGTCGGGAACGGGATTAAAAAATCAACTCTCTCTCATTGTGTCACACTTATAATTCATCAGCAGCGTAATATTTTCATTGTTATTAAAGTTTGTCTTCAGAGTTTCACACATTCAACACGTGCAGTGTGTTGAATCACAGATTACATTACACTCATGTGTATTTTGTCCAACGAGACTAAAACATCATTCAACATCCTTTTTTTCAAAGATTCAACACTTTCTTCTCAGAAAATTAAATCTCTGTGGGGGGCCACACCTTTCTGATGTCACATTAGGGGGTCTGTGTGCAACAATTTGGGTCACTTTACAAACCTGACACACAAACATTAACGCCTTCCTCACTCTGTGATTGGTGAGCTGAGTGGAGGTGAGACAGAGCCCAGGTTTCAACTTCTCTCTCAGCTCTTTTTAGTGGGCTGTGCTCGCCAGCCCACTATTGTTATTGCTTGCGCCTCTTCTTATTATTCCCCCTCCGCCAAATTTCGGTAGCTAACTCGCCCCACACTGTTGAGTGCGCACAAACAAATTATATATCAAAACATGCAGCTCGATCTGACTCGTGTGCTATTATTTTTTTCTCCATAATATTAAAAACTGCGAGAAATTTCCCATAAGGAATGAATGGGACGAGGTCAAAAACGTCGCAAATCTGCAACGTCTTTCAAATATCTCCTGCTCTGGCATACATTCACCTAGAAACACCATTCAAACTTTAAAATGTAGGCACAAGTCTTGTCTATTTGAGTTGTATTTGAACTTTTTTCCAACGATGTACAGTTTTTGAACTCTGACCCCTTAATGATGGTGAGTGATTTTGGAAAAATTCAGGGTTTTAAATTAGTGTGTATGGCGGAGTGTTCGTGCTGGTGGAGACTCAAAAAAAATCTCAGAAATTTTCTCTTTCCGTGACGTTTCCGGCCACAACTGTCACTCAAAAACGTGATATTTACCAAACTTGTAGCCACACTTGTCTTCTTTCTCCCAATGTGTCTACTTTATCGGTAGAATTTACGTTTTTTGAATTATCTGCCTCCAACCGACAAGAGTAGCTCTCAATTGTCCCATTCACTCCAATGTAAATCGGGAAGCGGAATTTCCCTTTTTTAACTCACTCTTATTTCCACATTTCTGAAACTAGGACCACAAAACTTGATGAGTGTGTTCTTTAGGGTCTGAACACACAGACAGACATACACAGAGACAGACGCACACACACACACACACAGATTATTAATCAGTTTTCCAGAACATACATTTTTTAAATGGATGTGAGAAAAACTGCAAATGATGTCCCATAAGAAATGAATGGGACGAGGTGAAAAAAGTCAGAGACACAGACACACACACACAAAGTGAATGAGACCAGGTGAAAAGATCGAAAAAAGGATTTCAATCTTCGACATCTCTGGCATACTTTGACCAAGACACACCATTCAAACTTTAAAATGTAGATACAAGTCCAAATTATCAACGTGGGATCCAGCTTTTGCTTTAGGTTTCATAGTTTTTTCGTCACGGGGCAAAGCGCACAGCCCACTCTCACGATTCCCCAGCGAGGAATTGTCTAGTTTCATTTGTTACATAACTATTTCTGTCACTTTGAAATATGAACTGAGACTTCCAGGTTGATCACCTGCAAGATGGCGGCATAACAAAATCTCTCCCGTCCAACCCTGACGAGATATCTCTGAGAAACCCCGAAAACTCACTCTTTTTTCTTAAACTTACTACATTTTGAAAGGAGTTCTTAATGGCAGCCAGAAACAAACCCAAGAAAAACACAACGCAACAAGAAACGCAGGATGAGTCAAAATGCTAATGCAACCGAGAGGCTAACGTGACTGCTAACGCTAGCACGCTAACAGAAGCAATCACGCAAACAATGTCTGGCGACGAGAGCGTACACTTGGAAACGATCCAGGAGCGGAGAGGTTTTGGTCAGGAAAACAGAGCAGTTGGAAGAAATAAAGAAATCAATTATGAAAACAAACACCAGACTGGACGAGGCTGAAGGCAGGATAACAAAAGCGGAGGAGAGAATTCAGAATTGCTCAAGCTCCAAACCAAACTGGAAGAAAAAATAACTGACAGAGAAAGCCAATCCAGGCGGGACAATGTAAGGATATATGGCATACCAGAAGGAACAGAAAAAGAGGCCTCATCCATGATCTCCTTTGTGGAAAAGTTACTCCGGGAAAACCTCCACATACCTGCGGACATGCCGCTGCAAATCGAGAGAGCCTACCGCTCACTTGGACAGCAGCCAGCGAAGGATGCACATCCAAGATCCATCCTAATAAAATTCCTTAGCTCCAGAACAAAGGAAACAATACTCCGCCTGGCATAGCAAAAGAGAGGTTTCATATGGCACGGGAAGAAGATAAACCTGGATAATGATTACGTCCCACGTATTCTCCAAAAGCGCAGGGAATACGCTGAAATATGGAAGGTTTTGAAAGACAGACAAATCCCGTTCCAGACCCTTTACCCGACTAAGCTTAAGGTCAGACACGATGACGGAATCCAAGTATACGAGACGGCAAGGGAGGCTTCGCAGAACCTGTCAAGGAGGGGACTGCCGGTTGAAATGACTATACTCATTATTCATCCCCTCATGGCACATACAAGACTATTTTTTAATCTTTAAAAGTGATCTCCATAGAGTAGTGCAATGTGATATTGGTCCAATCGCTCTGTCGGACCACAGTACCACATAAATGTCAATACACCTTAACAATAAACCGAGGACGACTTTTTTGAGATTAAACTCAAATATCTTAAATAATACACAAATCAAAATTAAATTAGAAAATGAAATCAAAGTGCATCTTGAACTTAACGATAATGGAGAGGTGAGGCTGCCCGTGCTTTGAGATGCGCTCAAAGCTGTAATTAGGGGGGGATCATTTCTATTACTTCTCAAGAGAAAAAACTTAGACAACAAAGGCTTAAGAACATAGAAGACAGACTAAAGCAGTTACAGAGAGAACATAAAGAAACCTTAGATCCCGAAATTAGTTCAGACATTAAGAAAACAAAGAATGAAATAGATGACATAAACACACGAGAAATTCAGAAAAAAAATGTGTTTACAAGGCAAAGTTATTATGAAGTAGGAGGTAAATCTTGGAAGCTTCTGACTTATAGATTGCGAAAACAACAAGCTGAATACACTATACATAAGATTCGAAACCCCGCATCAGGAAAAACTGAGACAAGCTGAGATAGAATAAAAGAAAGTTTTGAGAAGTACTATAAATCACTATACTCCCAAACCCAGGATGATGACCCCCAAATTGACACTTTCCTAGCAACAGTGAATCTACCCTCCATTACTGAGGAGAAAAATCAAAAACTGGTTGCAGAAATAAGCAAAGAGGAACTATACTCAGCAATTAGGAGACTTAAAACAGGAAAGTCCCCGAGCCCGGACGGCTTTGGCCCTGATTGGTATAAATCAATGAAAGAACGCCTAGGTGACACTTTATTAAAAACCTTTAACTGGGGGCTAAAAGAAAGAGAAATCCCGCCCTCTTGGAGGGATGCGATCATTTCGGTCATACCGAAAGACGGAAAAGACAAAATAAAATGCGGTAACTATCGTCCCATTAGCGTATTAAATGTTGACAATAAACTGTTTACGTCAATATTGAGCAAGAGAATTGAAAATATCCTACCAGAACTCATTCACTTGGATCAAACAGGTTTTATTCATCAAAGACAAACGCAAGACAGCGTCAGGAGAACCTTACACATTATTAGACACGTCACACAACATAATATAGAGTCAGCCATACTAAGTCTAGATGCAGAGAAGGACCACTTGACTCAGGCAAATGACACATTCAGAACACTATATGAGAGATCATCTGCAAGGATAAAAATCAATGGTGATCTAACAAATTCTTTTATTCTAGAACGGGGTACAAGACAAGGATGCTGTGCTTCCCCCGATCTCTTTTCCTTAAGCCGATATATAAGACAAAATAGAGATATTAAAGGAATAGACATGCCAACAGGGGAGCACAAATTGGCTCTATTTGTGGATGACGTGTTAATCTACTTAGTGCAGCCCACACAGCCGCTTCCCAAACTCATGAATATCCTAAATAAATATGAATCACTCTCAGGATATGAACTTAATGTTCAAAAGACTCAAATAATGATTTTTAACTATGATCCACCAAAACACATTAGAAGTAGATACAAATTGAAATGGGACACAGATTCAATAAGGTATCTGGGCATCATCTTCCTAAAGATACATCAAAATTATATGATCTCAACTATGGACCAATAAATAAATCACAAACGAAGACTTACCTTTTTAAACTTGCTTTCCCTGATGATTTGTAATGCTTTCTATTATTTGTTTAATGTATACTTTATTTGTATACTACACTTTGTTGTTTGACTGCTGTTTGTTTCTGTAAAGTGTCCTTGGGTGACCTGAAAGGTGCTTATAAATAAAATGTATTATTATTATTATAAAGGAGAAAATAAAATTAGATTTATCAAGATGGAATCTAATTCAATTTTTAATTTAAGCACTAGGGTAGAATCCATCAGAATAAACGTTTTACCAAGATTATTATATCCTTTCCAGACCCTGCCAATTAACCTTCCACCTAAACAGTTTATAGAGTGGGACAGATTGATATCTAGATACTTGTGGCAAGGGAAAAAACCCAGAATCAAGTATAAAACCCTGCAATGAAAGAAGGATTGTGGTGGAATGGGCCTTCCATGTTTACAAATATATTATTATGCGGCTCAACTACGGCCCTTACTGTGTTTATGTACTCAGGCATACTCAGCAAGGTGGAAGGAGATTGAACATCTATTGGTGGAAGGGATCCCACTAGAAGCAATTTTAACACATGAGGAACTACAAAAAAATTGCTAACAAGGGAAACTGGTAGTTCAACTCATCACTAAAAAAATGGCAGGAAACTATAAAACTATGCAGGTTAGAAGTTCCTGCAAAATTGTTGAGATGGTGTGCCTACGATTCAAACCTTTTGCTGAATAGATCTGATGATAGATTCAAAAAATGGACCACAAAAGGTCTTACTAACTACTATACATTTGTTCACAAGGGGGCATTCCAAAACTTTGGATCCCTACAGAAAAAAACATGACCTGGAAAAGAGCGATTTCTTTAGGTACCTTCAAGTTCGACACTATTTTGTTCAGAACTTGAACATAGCTTTGAAAAACTATTTTTGTCAGCATCTAAATCCACGGCATGCAGCAATATCATCTCCAAAATGTACAAAGGTATTCTTCAATGTAAATCAGATAACTCACTCTATATAAAAATGAAATGGGAGAAAGAGGGTAATTTTAACGTCTCCGAGGAGACTTGGCAGAGAGTGTGTGCAATACAATGGAGTTCAACTAGTTCGTCCACATGGGGTGAATTCTGCTGGAAAAATATGGTAAGATTCTTTATTACTCTGCAGCAAAAAGCACGTTTTGGAGATGGCAGCAGCTGTTGGAGGCTCTGTGGGGAAAACAATGCCAACCACTTCCACTTCCCTCTACTGGCAAGAAATACATAAACATGTTTACAATGTATTGGGTAGTATTCCTCTCAGATGTGACACTATTTACATGGGTAATATCCAATTAGACAGATGGAGTATTAACGACAAGAAACTTGCTAATATACTTCTGGCAGCAAGTAAAAAGGCTGTCACTAGGAGATGGCTAAAATCAGACCCACCAACTATCGAAGAGTGGATAGAAATAATACATGAAATTTATATTATGGCACGACTATCATTTTCTCTCAGGATCCAAAAAGAATGATTTTATCTGATTTGGACCAAGTGGACAGAGTACATCAAACCAGTTCGATCAGATTTTAATTGACTTGACGATATGTTTGAAGAGATGTTGCCATAATTAACGGATTTAGGTACTAGACACAATAGGAAATGTAGGTATGACCATCAATAAGAAACAATGTGTATATAAGTTTCTGTTTGTTCTTGTTTTAAGTATGCATGTATGAGGATATATGTAGATAAGTGTGTGTAGGTAAATATGTAGATATACATGTGTGTATGCATGTATACCATAGAACTCTGGTGAACCATGGTGTGAAGAGGTTCCCATGTTCGACTTTATATAGTTAACTATGCCCTATTGTTAAAAAAGAAAAAAAATACTTTGGAAGGGCAACATTTGGATAATTGAAGAATGAAAAGTCTCATAAATATGTTGTGTGACTTTATCAGTAGTACGGCTGTAAATTTGTGAGACGATATGTAAGAATGTATTTGCCAGAAAAAATTAAAAAAATGAACTGAGTGAAACACTTTGAATGTCTTCCAGGAGAGAACATGTGAGAAGTTACCTCCATATTTAAACCATTGTTGAGCCTCCAGCAGCTCTTGGCTCCACCTTTGGCTGTCTGAAACAGCTATGAACACTTTCAGCTTCACTGATGCTCACTGATCCCATGCTAAAAGGTGGAGTTAACACACTGCAGACCACTGATTGGTCAGTGGGAAGAGCCAGAGTCGTATCGTCCTCCACGCTCTGAAGTAACATTTCACTTTCTACCTTTTCAGCATCTTCTGTCTCGCTGCCTGCAGCCTTTCTCAAGTAAAGCTAGTTTCCTTGTTGTGATGAACAACCACATGTGTGCTGTGTGTAGAGAATGTGTAGTCGAGCAAAAGAGAGAGAGCAACAAATGTAAATTAATTACATTTTATAGATACACAGAAACACATGAACTGACCTCAGAGTCTCCAGTTGACAGTTTGGACTCTCCAGTCCAGCACAGAGAAGCTTCACTCCTGAATCCTGCAGCTTGTTGTCATTCAGGTCCAGCTCTCTCAGATGGGAGGGGTTGGACTTCAGAGCTGAGGCCAGAGAAGCACAGCTGATCTCTGACAAACTGCAGTAACTCAATCTGAATAAAGAATAAATCATGTAAGTTTAAAAGACAATGTTCCTGCTTGAAATCATTCAGTGTTTAATAATGTGTTCAGAGCTGAAGAAGGTTTAGAATGTAGACGTTTAGAAAATGAAACTCCAAACACCTGAACCCAACAGGATGCAGGTTCAACACTGTCAAATACACAAAGTGAAACAGAGCTCTCATTAATATTAATGACAACGTGCTGCTGCTTCAATAAAGACGTAGTGATGTCACCTCTTAAACTCCGCAGCTTCACCAGAGGCTCCATCTATATAAACTCATGTTGTGCAGCCAAATAAAAACCCACAGAAACTGTTTGAACATTTGATTCTACTATTTAAAGCTCCTGTTATTAACACAGTTGAATTTTGAGTCTCGTTCCCAACTCGTCAGATTCTGATGCTTTGGGATTGTAGGTCTGGTCGGCCGCCGCCACAAAGCGTCAGAATTTGACGGGTTGGGAACGAGACTCAGAAATCAACTCTCTCACCAACAGGAGCTTTAAGATAAAAGTCATCCTGAGTTGAAGTTTTTCAGTCAGTACAGACGTCACATATCATCATAAAGGTTTTGGAACAAACACATGTTTGTTGTTGTCTGACAGAGAAAAAACACAACGTTTGTGTTTTTATTTTTCAGAAGCAAGAAGGAAAAGTGCAAATCAATGATGAAGAGGTTGATAGAGAATAAAACAGTGCTGAAGTTTTGATGTTATATTAAATATGTATTAAATATGAAGCAGAACAAGATGCTTAGTGTGAATCAGGACAGAATCTATGAGGTCAAATCCCCTTCAGAACTGATGACATGAACACTAAGAGTTAAACAGTTTGGAATCATGTTTTCAAAGTATTAACCATGGTTTAAAATAAATATTCAAATGGATTCAAACATGTGAGAACAACAACAGTATGTGTGAAATAATTGTGTCACACTTATAACTCATCAGCAGTGTAATATTTTCATTGTTATTAAAGTTTGTCTTCAGAGTTTCACACATTCAACACGTACAGTGTGTTGAATCACAGATTACATTACACTCATGTGTCTTTTGTCCAACGTGACTTAAACATCATCCAACCTCCTTTTTTCAAAGATTCAACACTTTCTTCTTAGAGATTTAAATCTCTGCGGGGGGCCACTCCTTTCTGATGTCACATTAGGGGGTCTGTGTCCAACAATTTCTGTCACTTTACAAACCTGACACACAAACATTAACACCTTCCTCACTCTGTGATTGGTGAGCTGAGTGGAGGTGAGATAGAGCCCAGGTTTCTTCTCTCTCAGCTCTTTTTTCATTTGTTACACAACTATTTCTGTCACTGTGAAACATGAACTGAGTGAAACACTATGAATGTCTTCCAGGAGAGAACATGTGAGAAGTTCCCTCCATATTTAGACCATTGTTGAGCCTCCAGCAGCTCTTGGCTCCACCTTTGGCTGTCTGAAACAGCTACAACACTTTTAGCTTCACTGATGCTCACTGATCCCATGCTAAAAGGTGAAGTTAACACACTGAAGACCACTGATTGGTCAGTGGGAATAGCCAGAGTCGTCTCGTCCTCCACGCTCTGAAGCAACATTTCACTTTCTACCTTTTCAGCATCTTCTGTCTCGCTGCCTGCAGCCTTTTTCAAGTAAAGCTAGTTTCCTTGTTGTGATGAACAACCACACGTGTGCTGTGTGTAGAGAATGTGTGGTTGAGCAAAAGAGAGAGAGTGAAAACTTTAAGTTAATTAAATCTTTATAGATCCACAGAAACACATGAACTGACCTCAGAGTCTCCAGTCGACAGTTTGGACTCTCCAGTTCAGCACAGAGAAGCTTCACTCCTGAATCCTGCAGCTCGTTGAAACTCAGCTCCAGCTCTCTCAGATGGGAGGGGTTGGACTTCAGAGCTGAGGCCAGAGAAGCACAGCTGATCTCTGACAAACTGCATCTCTTCAATCTGAATAAAGAATAAATGATGTAAGTTTAAAAGAAAATGTTCCTGCTTGAAATCATTCAGTGTTTAATAATCTGTTCAGAGCTGAAGAAGGTTTAGAATGTAGACATTTAGAAAATGAAACTCCAAACACCTGAACCCAACAGGATGCAGGTTCAATAATAGCTTAATGAATTTAAATGTGGACCAAGAAATATGTTTCAATTTGGATTATAGAGAGTTTTGATTGGGTGTGTTACCGGGATTTTATGCAGTCCAGGGTATAATTGGCCATTTTGACTATTTTTGATTTTACCATTATATTTCACCTTAAAAACTATTTATCATGCCTTGTGTGGTGTCATTATTTTCAGCACAACCTCGCATGTGTGACTGTACAGTTATTTTTCATTTTGACACACCTCTCTCAACTCTCTCACCGTCACTGTCGGTCCCTCCACAACTTCCTCCTGTCCCCCAGCAACCAAATCACGTGTCTTGCCATGTTATTTTGTGATTGGCCGGTGTGGTGCCTTTTCCGAGAGGCACCCATCTGCAGTCAAGATGGCCGACAAGAGCGCCGCCATATATCCAATCCATACCGGAAGTCCCAACCGGAAGTTGGTTAATCACCAAAAAAAATAAATAAATAAAAGCCACCATTTATCCGATCCATACCGGAAGTCTCAAGCGGAAGTTAGTTAATCACCACAATAAAAGGCCAAACAATCTCTCTAAACGTGTCTATTTTGTTAAAATTGCATTTGCTATAGAGCTTGACAACGTGCTGCAGTGTCGGGCGCCATCCTCGTTGCAAGACGCCAGAGCAAGAGCGAGAGAGAGCTCTCGATAATCATATTTAACTATGTAATGGGGAAAGAATGAATGTATGTCTTTATTACACTGCAGGGATCAAAGTTAGCACCGTGTGCTGGCGCCTGGTGGGTAAATTGAATCAGTTTTCCAGCAACTGTGACGGATTCATTCCAGTCAGATCTGATCCAATTAATCTTAATGATCTATATCTTGGTTAAGGCGTAACAGTGCGCTTTACACGACCCAAGAGTTAGATCCGGTCAAATTATGTTTCTGATTCGACCAAAGTGTCAGCTGGACTTTAGAAGGCCGGAAATCCACAACTTGAACGGCTGTAAGCGTCATTTGGACCGCTAGATTTTAAACTCTCTAATCTCTCATGTAAATACCCGATTGAGTGATGAATGCATTCATTATGTCATGATATATTTTTCTTTAACGAAATTACGCCAAAATGTACATTTTAACAAGTTTAATTATACATGTATTAATAACATTATAAACCATTATTTTTGCATATTTACACAAGAATTTAATAGAGAAAAGTTAGAACAATTAAAGTAACTTATTTGATTATGAATGATTTTATATTAATATATACGTTGAAAAAAATAATAATCAAAAAAGATGGAAACGAGCTGATCTCAATCTCTTTGACAAAAACAAAAACAAAGAGCCGTTGTGATCACTGGTCACAGTCTACAGATTTCCTCCGCTCTCCTCGCACAGTTACCACACACGGGCTTGTGGCATTTCAAGTGTCCGACGTTTGGTTCCGTTTGCAGCTCTTTCGGACCGGCACTGCCTCCGTCTCCGTGTCTGCTGCGGTGGTTGCTTCCGCTGCTGCCACCTTGTGCCGACTGCCGCGGCCGCTTTTCCCTCCATGTATTCTGCCCTCAGCTCCTCTGCCAGCTGCTGCAGGACTTTCCTCCGGGCTCTGCTGCTGCTGGTGGTGCTCCCTAAATAAGATGCGGGCATAGATCCCAGCCAGGTCGAGGATGTTGTAGAAGACAGCCACTATCTTTCCGCCTTTGACGGAGTCCCTCGCATCTGGTCCGGGAAGTCCACGCCGTACTTGGTGTTGTTGTAGTACATCAAAGACTCTGGTGTTGCCTTCGCCCCACTGAAGGTGTCCACACCTGTGTGAAGGTGCTCAGGATGCAGACATTCTTCCTTGGCTGGTAGGCTACACAGAGTCGCATCATTTCAGCACCTTTGAGTTGTGAACAGTTCCGCTCGCTGTTTCATGGAGGGAGGAACTCCCGTTGTTGTTTGCCCATGGTGCCAAACAAGCTATTTAATACAACTATATATTTATTAACTCACAAGTAAATTCACAAAGAGGCACAGCTGGAGACCACCAACACAGTTAGAGACAAGAGAGACAATGAAAGCAGCAAACCACGCGAAAAATGGAACAATGAAACCCCGCATCAGTTTGACCGCTTATGGCCGAAACAGGTTAACATATCATATTTTGTGTAATTTATATATAAACTATTCCAAGCTAAAATACAGACACTTTTAGGAAAAGTCATGTAACAGCAGTATTGCATTTTTTCATTCAATTTTTTCTGTAAGTGTTGATGTTTTCCTCAATTCCTAATATATCTCTCTATAAAAGCAAGGAATCTCTGTCTGTCTGTCTGTCTGTGTGTGTGCCTCAAATATCTCTGTGGTTTGTTAAAAAAATCTAACTTTTTCGACTCGGATTTTATGTTTTTTTTGTGATTTTAGGTGTGTGTTAATACAGTTTGTCAAAATGAAAAAATAACTGTACAGTCACACATGTGAGGTTGTGCTGAAAATAATGACACCAAGTAAATAGTTTTTAAGGTGAAATATAATGGCAAAATCAAAAATAGTCAAAAACGGCCAATTATACCCTGGAATATCGGATTTCACAACAAACCTAAATATCCCTGACGTTCCACCTTCAAACACAGCCTCATTTGGCCATCCATGAAAAAGCTTCTTAACCTCCCACTTTTCTATAGGAATACATATTTTCCTACGGGCACTGCACTAGTATAATTAATGAAATTAAATTAAATGTTAAATAAACTTCATTTAACATGGTAGATCCCTTTGTATTGTTTTTCATATGCAGTTATGGTGCAACATTTTGAATTGGGACATTGAGATTAATGGGTAATGGTGGTCAGGACTTGGTGTTTAATAGCTGAACAGTGGTAGTTGGCCCATATCATTTCCTGTTATAGATTGACACCGACCGCCCAACACAGAAAGGAAAGTTGATGTGGCCCCCACCGAAAAAGGTTTGGGGACCCCTGCTGTAAATCATTGGTGATACAGTGCAAGGACTGTATTGCCCAGATATTATACAGGATCTTGTTTGCAGGAAGCTAGCAGCTCTCTCCGTCTTTAAATGGCCGAGCCTGATCACCAGAGGATGCTTTCATTAAGCACAGTACAGACTACCCACACATTGTTCGCTCAAAAGCATATAAAGAAACTAAGCTAAAAGACATCAGTCCAGCTAGTCGTTTCCTCACCCACCAGGGATCTTCAGGGATGAGGGGGGCATCATGAGCAACACAGTGGCCACAGACAAGTGTGAGTCAACAGAACAGGGAGTTCGTGGGTCTGGAGATGTGTTCATTTTTATGTGTAATTGAATTACAGTGTTGGCCTTATTTTGCAGTTCTAGCGTGAATGATATGTGTGAGCAGCCCCCCACATACACATATATACTCACACACACACAAACATTGTATTTGTGTTTAATAACCGTAATATTAATATTTACAATCAATATTAATTGTAAATTCTCTATTTAATTTGAGAATTCAGTTTATTTATTCTTAGTTATTCTGCAGTCCTATTGTTTGTGTGTGTGTGTGTGTGTGTGTGTGTGTGTGTGTGTGTGTGTGCCCCCTACCACCACCACACAAACATAATATTCACATTTTTATTCATAACGTTGATATTGAAGCTAAATCCATGAAATGTTAACATTATAAGTTAGTGATTATTATAGGCTTCTAACTAACTTCTGAGTAAAGTCGTGGCGAGACAATTAACTCATCAATTATACCGTTACGATATGTAAATGCACAAAATGCATAGAATCATGTTATGTGTTAACCATACAGTCTATGGTGTAACCGTACGTGCTTTTTAAGCTTTTATTTCGGTGATTAACTAACTTCCGCTTGAGACTTCCGGTATAGATCGGATAAATGGCGGCTTTTATTTTGGTTTTATTTTGGTGATTAACCAACTTCCGCTTGGGAATTACGGTATGGATTGGATATATGGTGGCGCCCTTGTCGGCCAACTTGACTGCAGATGGGTACTCTTGGGGGTGCTTTTTCCACCAATAGGAACTTGTTTTTTTCGCTCGCAAACTTTTCCTGCTTGCCGACTCTTTCGTGAGAGGAGTCCGTTTTGACCGTCTCTTCCTGCACCAAACGCGCAGCAAACGTGACGGTAATGTTAGCGAAAAAGCGTGCTGTACATTATTTATCATAAGTCCGGTTTTACTTGGCCTATCAACACAATTTAAAAACTGGTACACAGCTTGAAGGCTGCTCCAACATAAGTCAGACCGAGACTCACTGAGGCTCCGTCATGCTGCTACTTCAGCTAAAATAGGTCACGTGATTTTGACGTGCCGGCGCGTCAATCGGCCTGAGAGGGTTGAACAAATATAACTTTAACCCCACAACCTCAGAACAGACAAAGTCGTGTGCCCCCTCTGCAGTCTCTGGCACCCCCCTAGGTGGGGCGAGGACCCCAGGCTGGGAACCACTGGTCTAACACACTGTGACACCTAGTAGGAACCCCCTCGAGAGATAAAGTTTGCAGACCACTAGCTTACGTAGTTTTAGCATCCTCAGAAACGACCGCACGACAACAATACATTGCAGTAAACGGAGCCACCTATAAAACCGCCATCAAAAATAATGCTAAGAACAGCACCAAACTTCAGCAACATTACAAATAGGGTCCCAGTACATATTTCAAGGCATCAAACATTTGTTATCGTTGTCGGATTTGCCGGAAAAGATAAACAAATCTCAACACCCGAGAAGCTTCCTCGTTGTGGGGAAGCCCTGTGAGTCAATTACCAAGTGCAGTAAAGGATGATTATTACTGCGGGGCTCTACTGCACTCGGTAATCGACTCACAGGGCTTCCCCACAACGAGGAAGCTTGCTGGATCTGGTGTGCTCCACTGGCACAGCTCCCTCCCATCTACAATGCCTGGACCTCGCTGTTTCTGACCACTATGCTGTCCTCTTCACTGTTTCTGTCTCTGTGCCCAAGCAGCGCATAAGTCGAAACATCACATACAGGAACATCAAGACAGTGAACACTCTGGCCCTGACCAACATCCTAAGCACTAGCACATAGCTAGCCTCTGTACTTAAGCGAAATAAACTATTCATTCAGTGTGCAGGGCCATCGGCTAAAGTTATCAGCTAGCCGTTAGCGCACCCTACACCCATCAAACAGAGTAGGCCAATAACATGACACCAATCATTTTAATACTGTTTTATCTACTTAACAACTCCAGCACTGCTCCCTGGCTTGCTGGCGACCATGACTTGCTTGTCAGAAAGACGTCGTTAGTGTAGACCAGGGATGCCATGGCTACGGCCCGCGGGCCGGACCCGGCCCTATTGTACATCACATCCGGCCCGTGGTTGATATGGGAGAGCATTTTGTGAAAAAGTGGGGTCGTCTTATAATCGGGGTCTAACCGTTGACGCATGCTGATAGTTGTCTGGGTCGCTACACGACCGCAACGACAGAGGGCGCCAGCCTATTGTAGAGACGTCACGGTCACTGTGGCTGCAGTTATCTGTCAATCACAGCGGAGAAGAAATGACGGGAGATGAAAATGGAGAGACACGATGATTTTACGGAGCAAAGAGGATCAAAAGCGGGGCAAGTTAACAGACATCTGATCTGAGGCGGAGCTATGATGCTAATTTTAAGATAATGGAGATCAATGCAGCAGAGGCGCCAAACAACTGTCAGCCAGCCAAGAAATATGGAGTTACGGAGTGCAACGTCCGAAGATGGCAGGTCCAAAAAGACCGTCTGAAAACACTAACAGTAAGAGAAAAGCTTATCGTGGTCCTCTAAGCGGCCGCTTCCAAGAGATTGACAGGAGGGTATGTGAGTTTGTTATTGACAAACACATTTTGGTTATCAGAGTCTTTTTCTGAAGATTGGTCTTGAAAGAAGGGGTCGTCTTATAATCAGGGTCGTCCTGTATTCGGGTCAATACGGTAATTTTCGTGGAATCTGTCAGTTGGTCTGTTGCTGCTGCCCACCTCAGCTGCTGCAGCGCCGTACACTGACCGGTATGCTGATGGCTACGGTAGACTAGTTCATCATGTTCATAATTTCGTCATGTTGTCAAAAAAGAGGAAGGTCGACATTGAAGGTCGCATCTTTCACGATAGATGGAAAGAAAAATATTTCTTTTGGGAAGTAGGAGGCAAACCCGTGTGTCTTATTTGTTCTCAACAAGTGGCTGTAGCAAAGGAGTACAATATCAATGACACTATGATATTCAGTCACTTGGCCTATTGTTGGATAACTTCATTCTGTGACTCGTTTAGGCCTACTTGGCCTGGCCTTTTAATTGGCCTAATTATGCATTGGCATGTTTTCATGTGCAAGCCTTCAATAAATATGATCGAAGTAATTTACAGTTTACACTTGTGTTATTTATAGGAAATGTGTGTTGGCACGTAGGCTACTTGCATGGATAGGACAATGTTACGTTTTTAGAGGGTAACTTGCTTTATACTGCTATGTAATTGTAGGCCTCATTGTGAGGCCATTGTGGTGCCAATGCAATTTCTTTTTGATGTGTATAGGCCTTCATGAATAATTTCAAGCAGCATATCCATGTGTTGAGTCAGTGTTTGGTCTTTCAGGCCGAAAGTGTAATTTGGCCCCCTGAGGACTGACTTGAAAAAAATCTGGCCCCCTGACCAATTTCACCTTGGCATCCCTGGTGTAGACACTTGTCACTCAAACAAACACAAAAAAGACTACTTCAATCAAAGAAAACATTTTCAATCCAAAGAAAAGTGTTCAAATGCAATTTTTTGAGTCTCAGACATTTTTTTGCATTCAAAAACTTTTTTTCTATGATTAAAATTTTTTTTTTTGATTGAAGTGATTTTTTTTATTGAAAATATTTTTTTTTGTTTGAAGCAACTTCTTTTTTGATTGAATAATAAAGACACAAATCTACCTTCATAAGAAACACCCTCAAGTTTTATTTAGAAGTGTAAGTGTGATTCTATGACACACTGACACAGAGGTTGGAATACAGGTTTTGGTTTCCGTCCAATTCAAATGTCAATAAACTGACTAAGATATAAGGGCTCAGGTATGTCTATGGACACAGCAGACACAATTAGGCCATAGCCTAAGGTCTCAGCTTGCTACACTCAAAATTTGAAGTCAAAAGACTAAAAAATTGATTTTTCACAATTTTTTTTCTAAAGGCATGTCTGTGCGATTTGCTTGGGTCCTTTTTGGAGACAAGAGCGCCTACTGAGATTCAAAGGCTTATAACTTGAGAACCTCTTTACCTAGAAACATAATCTTGGTCTCAAATGAAAGCCAAGAGCCACCCTGGGGTTTCTTGCTTGTTTCTTGATTTGATGCTGCTTATTCTGGGATAGAATGACAGAGGCATAACCATTGAAAACAACATTTTTACCATTAAGCCTATAGGATTTTGATAAGAAAAAGCCAAAGTGAACTTAAAAAATGTTTTATATAAATATTATAAAAGTAGAAAAACTTAGTAATACAAACAGAACAGTGCAAGATAGTGCAAAGAATAAAAGAAAGCAAAATAGTGCAAAATATAAAAGAGCAAACCAGTGCAAAACGTCACAGTGCAAAAATGCAGACATCAAACTAAACTACTTACATAAATAGAACATAATAATAAACACACACCTACCATGACAGTCAATGAGGTTATTGCTGAACTGGCTGAACCGACTCCACCTCTATGGTGGTGTGTTTTAATTTGCAGGTGACTTCCGGGACGCTGACTGGGAAGCAGCCGAAGCACCTGCAGCACCTGGCGCAAAGGCAGAGCTTCGTCACCACCTCTGAGCCGTCATTGTACCCGGTATGGCTGTCACAATAGACTCTCTTAATTCCGAATTGCGAATGGACTATTTTAACGTGTGCAGCCTTCGTTTTAGAACTTGGTTTTAAAACCTTTTACGGTTTTAATGTTCCGTGGCCATTTTGATGAAAGATAAAACCTTGTAATAAATGATTGTGAAGTGCACCGGCATAAATTGTTTCCGTCCTCTCTTTCACCGGGTCACTGTCAGTGTGCTCTCCCCAGATATTTCACAAGAACCTGTGTCCCATCTAAAATTACCTTTCTACCTCAATTATTTTCACTTCTCATCCCCCCCCCCTTACAGCTGTGTTGTTCACTGTTTAGTTATCAGAGTGGTGAGGAGGACTGAGAGCCAGCCAATCGTATGCTGAGTCTAGGACACTGTCATCGAATTTTAGTCAATGAGAAACAGGAAAGCATAGCAACCGTATTTCATAAAAAACATTTCATTTTGTTTGTAGCTCATCGGTCGGGACTTTTGTGTTCTCATGAGTTGCTCCGGGGAATGGTTAGGGAGTGCAACTGCTGCCCGGTCCTCAAAGGCAATCTAGAAGAGAAACAATTCGCACTGTGTCCTCATTCCTCGTCTTTATACAGGTAATATATTTGCTATTATGGTTTCCCATCTCTCTTTCCCGACTCTGGTGACTTGAGCTCTACTACGGTGATACTCACCTGTTGTTTCTACAGGTCAAAGTGAACCGGCTTCAACTGTATTTGGCCGCCACGCTCCCCAGCTTCCACCAGGCCTGCAGCGTGACGCTTGTCTTATTTCTCTTTGTTGTGTTCCTGGTTGCAGCTTGTTTGGGTGTTTGTGGGCCCACAAAGTAATTAAGTATCACTTAAAGCTTCTATAAGAGTTCTTTTGCTGTGTTTAATATTAAAGAAGGTCTTTTGTGGTAAAGTTCATTAGCAGTGATCAATAGCAGAGCGAGGTTAAAACAACATTTTTGTGTTTGAACAAAAGTAAACTGACTGAATAATAACAAAACAAGGTTAAAGGAACATTGCACTGAATTCACTTGTTTGACTTGTTAAAGTTTCATTTTGAACAACGTCACTGTGATTTACTGTGGACGGTTACATTCATTTTTTATGGCTATTATAATTTTAAGTTAATTTATTGGGACATAGTTGTCATGTGACTCATTTTAAGTGCACTTAACTACAGTAAAAACACATTAACAAAGTACGTAGTAATCCTTTAAACACTGAAATAAAAAGAGAAACATCATGCAACCTCCTTTTTTAAAGATTCAACACTTTCTGTTCAGAGATTTAAATCTCTGTGTGTGTGTGTGTTGTACGTCAGGCAGCAATGTAGTGTTCTCTGTTTGTGTGTGTGTGTGTGTGTGTGTGTGTGTGATATAATATAAATATAATAATTATATTATATAAATATAAATATATAATTAGGCGTCAAACTGTTCAGACTGCAAAACTTCTGTTATGGATTTAAATTTTATAGATGGACACAGAAACACATGAACTGACCTCAGAGTCTCCAGTCGACAGTTTGGACTCTCCAGTCCAGCACAGAGAAGCTTCACTCCTGAATCCTTCAGGTAGATGTTGTAACTCAGGTCCAGCTCTCTCAGATGGAAGGGGTTGGACTTCAGAGCTGAGGCCACGATTTCACAGTGACTCTCTGAGAGATTAGAGTCAGTAAATCTGTGATGACAGATAATAGAACATTAAACAATGAAATTTGACACTTTATTGTGAAAACAGATTCATTGTCACGAGGGGTGTAAAGGGGAAAACTAAGGGATGGACCGAAATGCAGATTTAGACAGGAGGCAGGATAAGGGGGAAACAAAAAGCGAGCTTTATTAAACAAAAGCCGAAATCCACAAAAAAACAGGAGCACAAAAGAAAATGAGTCCTAGGACCAAAAAGAAACAAAGTAGCAAACACACAGAAAACAAAGTGCCAACGAAAAAGGCAAACTACAAATCAAACTAAGGAATAACAGAAATCAAGATCCAAAAACTGGAGACGAAACACAAGAGACATAAGACACAGAATACATGAAGCATGACATTCATACATGTTGCATCACAAAGCTCAGGTGGTCAGCTAGTCAGCCTGAGCTGGTCAGTCAATGATCACAAGGTTTGTAGTTTGAAACTTGAGCTCCTTCTGTCCACGAGGCCCCAGACTTTCCCTGCCTGAGGAGACCAAAGGGGCTGAATCAGGGCCCCATTTCATATCAGCCCCCAAAACACACTTGAACAATGTTTGTAACTGTCGGGGTAAAACTTGCTTTTTCTTCAGACTCTTTCATTGTTTTGCTGTTTAATGTGTGTACAGCACTTTGTAACTACTTTTAATAGACTTATATCAAGAAAATCAATCAATAAATGAACCTCCCCGAGTGCCCTTGAGCAACATGTATCGTGTTGAGGTTTTATATAATGCATGTGTGTAAAGTGTTTGTCTTTAATACTGAAGGCTTCAGCTTTACCAGGATTTTTAACGTTAATCAAATCTGGACTTACCGAGCCTTTCTACAGTTCCTCACAGCTGGAATCAGTCTCTGTCGTCCCTGTTCTGATGTGTTGTATTTCTCTGTGTCCAACTCATCCAGAACCTCCTCTGACATCTGCAGCATGTAGGCCAGAGCTGAGCATTGGATCACAGAGAGTTTCTTCTCTGATCTGTTCTCTGACTTCAGGAACTCCTGGATCTCCTGATGGACTGAGTGGTCGTTCATCTCCATCAGACAGTGGAAGATGTTGATGCTTCTGTCAGGAGAGATCTTAGAACTGTTCATCTCCTTCAGGTTGTTGATGGCTCTCTGGATGACTTCTGGACTGTTGTCTGTCTGACCCAGCAGGCCTGCTAAGAGTCTCTGGTTGGACTTCAGAGAGAGGCCATGAAGGAAGCGAGCAAACAGGTCCAGGTGGCCAGTTTCACTTTTGAGGGATTTCTGCATGGCGCTCCTCAGGAACTCATCCAGGGAAGAGTCACTGTTTTTATACCTCCGACCTTTCAGGAGGTCCTCCTCTTTGTCCTCATCTTCATCATCTTCCTTATGTCCTTCAGGGAAGTCCTCCTCTTTGTCCTCACCTTCATCATCCTCCTCATGTCCTTCCAGGAAGTCCTCCTCTTTGTCCTCAACTTCATCATCCTCCTCATGTCCTCCCAGGAAGTCCTCCACCACCTCTGTGTTCCTGTTGGTGAAACAGTGGAACATGTAGACTGCAGCCAGAAACTCCTGAACGCTCAGATGAACAAAGCAGTAGACTGTTTTCTGGAAGATCACACTCTCTCTTCTGAAGATCTCTGTACAAACTCCTGAGTACACCGAGGCCTCTGTGACATGAAGACCACAGCGCTCCAGGTCTTCTTGGTAGAACATGATGTTTCCTGTCTCCAGATGTTCAAACGCCAGCCTCCCCAGCTTCAGAAGAACTTCCCTGTCAGCCTCCGTCAGCTCCTGTGGACTCGTCTCACGTCCCTCATCGTACTTCTGCTTCTTCCTCTTTGTCTGAACCAGCAGGAAGTGTGAGTACATGTCAGTCAGGGTCTTGGGCAGCTCTCCTCTCTGGTCTGTAGTCAACATGTGGTCCAGAACTGTAGCAGTGATCCAGCAGAAGACTGGGATCAGACACATGATGTGGAGGCTCCTGGAGGTCTTGATGTGTGAGATGATTCTGCTGGACAGATCTTCATCACTGAACCTCCTCCTGAAGTACTCCTCCTTCTGGACGTCAGTGAAGCCTCGTACTTCTGTTACCCTGTCCACACATGAAGGAGGGATCTGATTGGCCGCTGCAGGTCGGGAAGTGATCCAGACGAGAGCCGAGGGAAGCAGCTTCCCCTGGATGAGGTTTGTCAGCAGCACGCTGACTGATGACTTCTGTGTGACATCAGACACGACCTCATGGTTGTTGAAATCCAGTGAAAGTCTGCTTTCATCCAGGCCGTCAAAGATGAAGAGAAGTTTACAGACAGCGAGCTTCTCTGCTGTCACCTTCTGTAATGTTGGATGGAAAACATGGAGCAGCCTGAGAAGACTGTACTGCTCATCTCTGATCAGGTTCAGCTCCCTGAACGACAGCAGAACCAGCAGACTGACATCTTGGTTTTCGGAGCCCTCTGCCCAGTCCAGAGTGAACTTCAGCACCGAGAAGGTTTTTCCAACTCCAGCGACGCCGTTGGTCAGAACAACTCTGATGCGTCTCTGTTGGTCAGGTGAGGCTTTAAAGATGTCGCAGCACCTGATTGGAGTTTCACTGAAGGTCTTCTTCTTGGAAGCTGTCTCAAGCTGCCTCACCTCATGTTGGGTATTAACCTCTTCATTTTGTCCCTCTGTGATGTAGAGCTCAGTGTAGATCTTGTTAAGGAGGGTTCCACTTCCTGTTTCATCACTTCCTGTTTCATCACTTCCTTCAGTCACACGTTCACATCTCCTCCTCAGACTGATCTTATGTTCATGGAAAACCTCCTGCAGACCAACATTCACTGAAAGAAGAGAAAAAAGTGGGAGACAAAAATTACAATGTGATCAGCAGTCAGAGGTCTTTTCATTACAAATTAAAAACCATCAGTAAAAAATATGTTTGTTGTTTTCCTTTTCCTTTCTTTCCACCTTAACGTGGTGGAGAGGTTTGTGTGTCCCTGTGATCCTCGGAGCTCTGTTGTCGGAGGCATTAGCCCCTGGAAGGGTCTCACAAAGCTAATGAGCCCCAGAGGAGGGGCCAGACTGAGAGGGATTCAAAGAACCTCTATGAATCAGCCACAAAGCTGCTGCAGCACCTGAACCAGGAAAGAGAATTCAGGGCACCTTTCTGGAGCTGCAAGACTGAAAACTCACCTGTTCAGACTGAAAACTCTCCTGTTCAGCACCTTGGTCCATAAAAACAATCTCTCTCTGGATCTCTTATTGCTTCTGATTGTAGCACTTGAACCATTTTAGCATAATCAATCCATTTGATCTACTCATGTTGTATCCACATGGTTCCATCAGTTATTTTCAGTCACTTTGGATACAAACGTCAGCTAAATGAACATATTGTAATGAAGCAGGCTACATTTTTAAGCTGTTTAATGAGCTGAAACTGAGCAGCTAATTAGCTTCTGCTGTAGTCTCCCCCCGTTGTTTAGTCTCTCTCTTTCCTCTGCTGAAGCGAGTGCTATCGGCTTGCAGCTTTGTCCAGGCGTGTATGTGCCGTGTGCGTTGTGTAGGTATGTAGCACAGTCTCGCGGCGTTTAGATGTAATACGATGCTGTGCTGACGGTCCTCTGCTGTAGGTTGGCGCGTTGGGCCGAGATAGTGTGTGTGTGTCCCTGTCCGGTTAGCTGCTGCTACCGCCGCTAGCAGCTACACGCACTGATGTGTGCAGGACACAGGTAACCAGTGCTATAAGCTACATGCTATTGTGTCTGCTAGTGTGGTTAGATGTTGTCACTAACCGTTAACTTTGTTTCTTTTTAAAGCTTGTCTGGCGTTAAGCTGCTGTTTGCCCTGCCTTGCCTCTAACCCCTTTTCTTTCTTTTGCCTTCCCTTGCCTTGCTAGTTAGCTAACCAATAATTAGCCGCTCTGCTTTTCCTCGTGTAGATGCTCTTTTAAGAAGTGTAGTTGGGTCCGCCCCAATCAGACCGTGAGATGTTAGTGGGGGTGGGAGGTTATTGTAGCAGTTATTGTGGAGGACCTGCCAAATTTATACATTTTGTTTTTCTTTCATTTTGAGTTTGCAGTGATTTGTAAATATATTTTGTTTCGTCTCTTTTGGGTCCTTTGATTGCAGTGACCTGTCCGAGCTAGCTGTTGCCTAAACCTTCTATTCCTAACTGAACTGCTGCTTATGGTGACAGCGGAACATTATGTGTGTTGGAGCCTATTAATTCTTTGTATTAATTATCTGAAAAATGATCTATGGTAATGGCATAAAATAATGATAATGATAATGATGACTATTCAGGATGTATATTGTACTATATTGAACTATTATATATTATGACTGTTTTTGTAGCTCAGGTCCCTCCTCCTCCTGTGATTAAGGAGCGAGGACAGCTGGTTTGGCCTTTTGTCTGCCTTTTGTGTTGAAGGAGTGAGGAGTGAAACAGTTTATCAACCGCTAAATTACATTTTTTATTTGCTTATGGTTTGAAGTCAACCCGGAGGATATTTCTGTTTATGTCAATAAATTCAAAACCTTTTTTGTTGAAACTGGAAACATCTCCGCGAGTGCTTATTATTTAGTGAGTCGTAGACCTCCTCCACAGAAACTACTCTGACGATTTTTGAACTTTTTTGTATGCAAGAGTTGACATAACAATGTGTTAGAGATTAAAGAGAAGAACTATATAAATGTTTTAGAGACATAACTGATAAATGAAACGGTTTTATTGTGATTAATAAAGTTTGTTAAATTATTGTACATCGTGCCTGTATTCACCTGTGTATGGGTTGTTTTTGGGAAACCCTGAGATAAATTAAAGTTAAATGAGTATACTCTTTAGGTGCAAGTCCTAAGGTGCATTGTTGGTGTTACATCGATTCTCTAGATCTGCCACTCGCAGTTCCACTGGTATTGCCACAAGTGCACTTTTCCTCACTGGATGTTTGTTTGGTCTCTTGTTCAACAAGTGGATCTGCAGGACGAGGTGTGTGTTTGTAAGTTAGAGGAGGAGAAGATGTTAGCAGGAAAGCTAATGTGGACTGTTGTTTAAAGTTCTGTTTTGTCTCAAGCTGCTGTCTGACACTTCTCCATCTCCATCTATGCATACAGAGAACAAACGGCTTTCTGATTGGTTAATGTGCGACATAACAAATGTATTAAAACAACAAGTAGTGTGTTCAGACATGAAGACATCAGCAGACAGATATATAGTCTTACTTTGTACAGTGCTGGTCAGACTGGCTGTCTGCAGTCCAGCTCTTGTTCTGGATCTTTTCCCACACTGGGGACAGGAGGAGTGTCCTGGTGAGGCAGACTGGTCCCAGTATGATGTGATGCACTGTCTGCAGAACCAGTGTCCACAGCTGGTAGAGACTGGATCCTTCAGAACATCCTGACAGGAAACACAGCAGGACGGCTGCTCCTCCACAGAAACATGCCTCCTCTTCTTCTGTCTGTGAAGACATTTCTTTAGAATTAAAACCATTTGTTGATTGTTTGTAAAAATATCCAGATTTGGTCGACACTGTTGAGAAGCTCAGATCAGCTGACAGAGGACAGAAAAACTGTCTTCACTTTTCTGACTGAATTCAGCATTCAGTCTGGAATAAAAATGTCTGTTTGTGTTATTTCAACTCTTCTGTTTAGTCAGTTTGAACCTGGAGTTAAAAGTGTTCCCAATAACGGTGGTCGACCACTATGACATCACTTTTTGACTATGACATCACTTTTTAACTATGACATCTTCTTTAAACTATTAAATGACTTAATATATATGAGAGAGAGACGTTTTCTAGAAACACCATCAGCAGTTTGTGGCTATTAAACCAGATTAAGATCATCTCAGTTTGAAACAGGATCTGCAGGAATAGTTCTTTAAGAGAACATGTTGTCTTCATCCTGAAAGCATCATCTTCATCAGGTCAGTTTACAGTAAGAACAGTCTCTTACTTTGAGTCTGATGGTCCAGGTTTATTACTGAAGTTCTGAGGAAGATCTTTGGACCGGTGACTCTTCATAGACAGACAGCTGGATACTGGAGACTCTGCTCTCTGTCTGCTGGACTGAACTCTGCAAACACCAACATGTTTGTATTTATATCACATGAATCTTTGAGAAATTCTCTGATGAAGAAGTGATTTAAGAAGCACTAAACACACAAACTACTGCTACTGTTGATAAAAAGGAGCTTGTCCTCTTGGATCAGGTTACAGCTTTTTAGGAGACTGACAGCTGCCACAGATAGTCGGAGGAACATGAGCCGTGAAAAGTCTGTTAGATTTAGGAAGAAAATACGTTCGACGAATATAAAAATACAGAATCAACAAAACAAAGCATGACAGTGAGAGAGGGAACAGAAAACATAAATGAGTTAGTATCAGTTGTCTTACTTTGAGTCTGATGGTCCAGGTTCAGTACTGAAGTTTAGAGGAGGATTTTTGGACCAGTCACTCTTCATAGACAGACAGCTGGATACTGGAGACTCTGCTCTCTGTCTGTTGGACTGAACTCTGCAAACACCAACATGTTTGTATTTGTATCACATGAATCTTTGAAAGAAAGTCCAGATACAAATTCATTGAGGAAGCAAACTGTTGTTGAAATATACAAACACAACATGAACTAAACATTTTGTTGTGAGAGGGAACTGAAAAAAGTCACATAAATGAGTTAGTATCAGCTGTCTTACTTTGAGTCTGATGGTCCAGGTTCAGTACTGAAGGCTAGAGGAGGAGGATCTTTGGACCGGTCACTGTTCATAGACAGACAGCTGGATCCTGGAGACTCTGCTCTGTCCTCCTCCTCCTTCACACAATCACTCATCTTCTGCTCTGAAGTCAGTCTGAGAGGTGAAACACAAGAATCAGGAAACAAATTTGTTCAAGAGTCACACAAGACGGAGAGAGCAGGAAGTAACACACACACTCTCTCTCCCCTTCACACACACATTATACAGTATAATAAAAGCAGCCAGAAGTCCACCTGCTCAGGTTTCTTCACACCTGTGCTTGTTTTCTTGGGTTACTGTACAGGCACATGCACAAGGGGTGCTTGAGCCCCTGCACTTTTTGGGGTGTATTAAAAAGATACCTTTTTGTGTATTTTTTAATGGATAAATGAATTCCTGTGGTGCATAGGGATATGAAAAAAACAGCGCTATTAAAACGCCACGGTTATCTACCGTATGCATTTCCTTGTAATACGGTTTTGTGTGTGTGTGTGTTGAGCCTAAAGCCACTTCTCTGTCCGCTGCAGCTCCGCTCTCTCTCTCACAGAGGAGAGAGAGAGAAACACTGTGAAACACAACCAGAGGAGGCTACTTTCCCCCTCCTCAGTCCCTGCCCACCATTCCCCTTTACAGAATTGGCAGCAGAACTATGCTGCAGCACCTGCTCCTGGTCCCCCTCCCCACCCACAGCAGCAGACACCCACACCTGCTGCAGCTGTTGCTCAGCCTACTGCCACAGTCCCTCCTCCTGCTAACTCTGAGCTGGGATACATCAGGGAGATGTGCACCCGGCTTCTGTCCAGCTAAGATACATTTTAACATAACACTTTCCCATCTGAGTGACAGGACAACATGGAAATATATTGTTAGTTAGAAATAGTATTAATAGCAATAGTAGTATTCAGCACAATGGTAATATGAGTAAAAACAGTACATACCTCCATGGAATTTATATGAAATTATTATTTAATGTTGTAAATGCATAGATAGTTATAGGTGTTTTAATATTTGTCTCACTATTGTCACAGCTGGCTCCAGGCTAGACAAACAATAGAGACGCACTGTTTCAAAGGAATAACAAAAACATGTTTATTTAGCTCAATAGTAATGATAAATCAGAAAATACCAATAACATGAGGTGTGAGAGTCAGTAAGATCGGTCGTGTAGGATGTGCATGCATGGTAAATATGGTGTTTGTGGATGTTGTATGATGCATAAAGAGACAGGATTTTTTCCTCCGCTGCGGAGTGGCAATGAAATAATTCTGCTCAGAAACTTGCCACTCCACAGTGTATGGACCTGGGAATTTTTTACCTGAAATGGAGAATTGGGATTGGAGTCAGGGCCAAAACCTGATCCCCTGGACTGAACTGGCGTCACTCCTCCCGACAATCGTTAACGACTTTTCATTTTAGACTGCGCTACATCCAAATTCTCACGTGCCCTCTCAACAGCTGTAAACAAGCGATGCAGAAACCCATTTACATAGTCGATCAACTTCTTAGGTGAATCAAGGATCGCAAGCGGACCAAGATCGTTTGGACTGAATCCGGTGCTCTCTTGCACGAACTCCCAGGCTGACAACATCAGCCATGGCAGGCCCTCTTCCCAATCCCCCCAAGCTCAACACGATAAGAGCGCAGCAGTGACTTTAGCGTTTGGTGAAACCGCTCCAACGCCCCCTGGCTCTGCGAATGGTACGCTGATGCACAATTATGCTTCACGTTGAGCTGCTTGAGGACCTGTGAGAAGAGATGAGACGTGAAGTTAGAACCTTGGTTGCTCTGAATTACCCTGGGAATACCAAAATTTAAATAAACTGTGACAAAGCCTTCACAATCGACCTGGCGGTAACAGAGCGCAACGGATACGGCGCCAGGTACCGCGTAGTTTGGCAGATCACAGTCAATAAATACAGGCAGCCAGATTTTGACGGTCCCACACAGTCAATGACCAAATGCTCGAACGGCTGACTAATAGCCAAGATGGGACAAAGCGGAGCTGGCTTGATTGACTGACTCGCTTACTAGTAAATTGACAGGTTTGGCACGACTTAATATACCTGGAAACATCACTCTTCAACTTGGGACAAAAAAAAACGCAAAGCACGATCATAGGTTTTCCTCACTCCTAAATGCCCGAGTCATCATGAGCGATTTTCAGCACCGTGTGGCAAAACTTGGAACAATGGTTCACCGACAAAATCACCCCCACATGGCACCCATTTCCGCACCAGAAAGCCCTTTTGGAAATAGCCATGCGCAACCTCCCGCACCTCGTCTCCAGGAAGAACACCTGGAGACCCTAACCTCGCCCTAACCCTAATCCTCACCCTAGAGCGGACACAGTCGGGTCAGACTGCAGACTTTTTACCCACTCCTTCCGAGAAACAGATGGAGGAAGATCAGGCAAAGACACCACAAACTTACACTCCCCGTTACTCCCACTTTTATGCAAGTCTGGAGAAGCTACGGCGTGGCCCTGAGCGCACGTCACAGCGCAAACAGGGAAAACCTCTGGAAACTTCCGGCCACTGTCATCCCGCACCCCAGCCGTCAACAGTCTAGCAGTAACCAGAGGAGGAGGAGGCACATTAGCCCATACAGCACCACAAGCCAGATCATTTCCCAAAATCATTTCCACACTATCCACAGGCAACGCGTGGCACACCCTCACTGCAACAGTGCCCTGAACAAGCTCACAGTCAAGCACTTGAGGCATCTAGACTGCAACAAATTCTGATCTTTGATTCAACCTAGTTTAGACTTAACTATGACCAATTGTTTTTCCTTGTGTGAGTTAAAGAATGCAGCCGGCGCGGGGTTTACAGGCCCAGGGTCCCAGAGTAATTTATTCAGCTGTGTGGGAGCTAAAGGTCAGTGAGGATATTAGGCCGCTATAAAGTAATAAAACGGAGTTTGATCCTCATGCCAGATGGTGGGAGATGAACAGGTTATATTCCAGGAAGGGACAGAGTGACCATCTGGGCCACCTGGGGGTACAAGTCCCAAGATTTGAAAGCAGCAGAGGCAGTGATTGATGGGAGATGAACAGGGATACAGGTCAACTCCTCTTTTAGTCTATTGGATAGATGGACAAACTGACCAATTAGAAAAGTAGGGAGGTACAGCCCAAGGGACTTTAAAGTCCGTGTAAAGCAGAAATAAATTTGTGTTATGAGTTTGTCATACCACAGAAACATGTGTCATTGACCACTGAGCCAAATTTGAAAGATTAAAAAAATTTCCAAGTATATAAAATTAGGTCTCAAAATCCTGGAAAGACAAGCACTTCTCTCTGCTGTGAAACGCTGGGGGCGTGTCAGATAGAATGCTGGAGCCACGCCCACGCTGGAGGGGAGAAGCCTCCGTGTACTGCAGGAGGACGTAAACTAAAGTAACAATGGAAGCTAGCAGCGTCATCGGATGGACCCAGCCCGACCTGTTTGAGCCATCAGAGCCAGAAACGGACACTGATAGTGCTCAGCCTCGTTCCTCAAAGTCCATGTTTTACATTACACACAAACGTAACACCCTAGTCTACATACAATTCCTTGTGCCCGGCCCGACACATTAACTGTAATTATGAGCCCAAGCCCGATTTAAACAGGACATTTTTTTAATACATGGGCTGTCATAACAGACGTTCTCAAGCTCCATGTTGCACTTGCAATCAGTGATGCCGGTAACGCGTCACTCTAATCTGACCACTTTTTTCAGTGAGGAGTAATCAAACTCATCAGTCATCAGGTTAAAGTTACTTATTCAAATCACTGTGCGTTACTATTATTTTTGTCATTTTCCTTAGTAAAAATATATATTTTTGCTTTCTTCTTGCGTCTCGGAGTGAAGTCACATGCGCGAGAAGTCACGTTTTCTGCACGAGGACATTCACTCACGTGTAAAACCACGCAGCAGCACAAACAACATGGAGGGTGGAGAGAGATGCGCCTTTTGTAGCTGGAAATACAGTCATTATTTTGAGTTATTACAAAAACACACACACACACACACACACACACACAAATGCTTGATCAAGGGCCGGCCGACCTGGCCCGAGGAAATCGACGGGAAATATCGGTCCGGTTCGCGTCAGGGTCTGGCTCGGGCAGAGAATCTAAAGTCTGGCCGGTGGCGGGGATGAGAGCACCTGTTGTCGGCAGGACGGTCGCAGGCAGGCACATAATGCCGGCAGCGGAGTAGAGGGTGACACGGGAGTGGATTTTTACTCCTGTCCCGTCCCACTCCCACAGAAAAAAAATCTTGTCCTGTCCCACTCCTGGTAAAATGACTCCCACTCCTGTCCCGCTCCCATTTTTAAAAATTCTTTTAGTCTTTAGGCAATACACTGAATTCTATTTGATCTTCTCCCCATTCTTTTTACATTACTTTGTGTTCTGCATTGTTATTTCTAAAGATATGGCAACAGGAACAGTTCATCTGTGGTAATATAGGGAGGCATTTATTGCCTTAATCCAAACAAAAAACCTTCACTAAAGGGCACAAAACATAAATAATACATGGCCTGTGGTCCCTATAGTTTTTCTATGGAGGACCACCGGCTAAGTCAAATCAAATTGCTGAATCTGAATGAATTTTCATGACGTGTTTTTGTGATTGTTCCTTTAAATTATAAATACGTTTAAAACCTGGACAGACTTTGAGCAAAGTTCATACGTAAATAGAAAGATTGATAGATAGATTTCTCTCCTCTCTCTGTTCCTTTAGTTTTCTTCCGCATGATTTTTCATGTGCTTGAACAAATCTGTAGTGTTACCACTGTATTTTACTCCCTTCTTACAACTGATACAGGTCGCTGTTGTGTCATTTTCGGCCTGAAAATATAACTACACGGCGCTCCTCTTCCTCTCTGCCACTCTTCGGCCCCGTCTGTGTTGCTTGCATGCTGCTGGCTGAGCTGCGTCAGTGCTGCTCCGCTCTGTGAGGAGTGGCACTTGAAAGTAGCGGACACCGACAGCAGATCGCCACTTTAATGAAACTAAAGTTTCATTAAAGTGGTCAGACTGTGTCTCAAACACAGTCTGACCAGCCTCACAACAACACTGCTCTCCAAACACCAATCAGAGTCAAGCAAATTATAACACAATGTAAAGAAACCTATCTGGAACATTGGAAAGAAGAAGCTAAAAGCCAAAGTAGATTAGAATGTTATCTGACCCTAAAAAGAGATTATGAATTAGTAGATTATCTCTCTACTGTCAGAGATAGAGAGCAGAGACAGAATCTGACCCGGTTCAGGCTCAGTGACCACAAACTGACAAGCCAAACAGGAAGACAGAAAAAATCATGGCAACCAAAAGGAAACAGAACATGTGGAGACAGGGCATATCTGCTGCCCAATATATCAACATGCCACAACCTGAGGGACAGTGAGTGACCCACACACACACACACACGGGCTAAACTGTATATATAATAAATGTAAATGTAAATTAATGTAGATCAATCTTGATATTGTGTATATGTTTATGTTAAGTTATTGTTAATGTCCGAATGTTTGGACAGATGTTTTGGCAATATTGTTGTTCAAAATTTCATGCCAATAAAGCCCCTTTAAATTGAAATTGAATTGAGAAGCAGCTGCCTCATCAGAGCTCCACCACGCACACAGAGGAGACATGACAGTGGAGCGACTTGAAGCTTTGTGAGCTATAAATCCATTAACAAGTCGCCTTCCACTTATTCAACATGCTTAAATATGAGTCATATTTCAGAAGAGCGCCCATTTGTGCTTGTTAAGCTAACTGCTGGTTAATGAGAGTTAAGAATGATCTGACAGCTGTCTGTGTCACAAATGCCACAAATCTTAAACTAACAGATATTGAGTTTACTGTGACTTTGCTGCTGTAAACATTGTCACAGTAGTCATTTCTTGGTTTTGTCACATGTTTAGATGTGCAGCCTGTATTTCTGGTTTGCACTCGCCCTCCAATAAATAGCTTAATAATAAACCAGTGTTTCATTGCTTTTTAAGAACTGCTGCTGAATTGCATGTCTTCCAAAACTCAGTATCATGATAATGTGAATAAACTCATGTTGACAATAATTTGTTGACACAAATGAAATGGCAGCTGCATATCACTCACAGCTACACGGCTAAGTAGTTAGCTTTCTATAAGTACTTTGTTTATTCATTTTACATTAATTAATATACATATTGTGTTATTAAGGCCTGAAAATAAATTTGGCACACGCACATACTGCCCTTTTCTGACTTTGAGCCCCTGCCCCTCTATAATCATGTGCCCGTCCCTGCTCCTGACACAGGGTGTCTCCTCACATGAAGGAGCTGCTGAGTCATTCCCAACATGTTTAGAGTCTTTTGGTGAAACTGACACTACTACAATGACTCAAGTCAGACCAGCTCCACTGTTACAGTAAAAAAGAACAGCCCAAAACCAGTTAAAGTGGAAAATCACCCACTGAGCTGTTTAAATGTACCTGCAGACATGTGATCATAGTTTTATGACACACATTTGACCCCTTCCTTTATACCATCAGATTCATTGTTAACAAACCTCAGAGTTAAAGTTCAGGAAGAAGTCCTCGTCCTCAGTGAGTTGACTTTATATCCATCACAGGAAACATTTGGACGTCGCCTCAGTGAGCTAACAGGACATACAACATTCAACAGATCAGTCTCATGATTTAAACCTTCATATACATAAGAACATCTTAAAATACACAAAGTACTTGTTATCTGAACCTCCTCTCACAGGGCGTCTCCTCATAGGAAATAACTGCTGAGCCATTTCCAACTACGTGCAGAGTCTTTTGGTGAAACTGAACCAACTGAAAGTCTTCACTCCACAGCTTTAACAGAATCTGCCCAGATATCTGTTCACTGTGTGTTTGCTCTGTAGGACAGCATACTCACCGGTGTTTGGACGAGATTCTTTGTTGAGAATAATCTGAAGTCTTCTTCAGAGAAAGACAGAGACCGTCCTCGTCTGCAGCTCTGCTCTCTCTGACAAACTTTCACTTCCTGACATGAACATGTGGCGTTGAATCTCTCCTCCCTCCTGCAGAGCTGCTCCCCTCTCATGTCTTTATCTCCTTCTCCCTCCCAAACAGATCAGTTTCACATTAATTACATTTACACAGCACTTTAAAACTCACACAGTGTAAAGGAACAATCCAGATGGAGGCCGACTAAAAGAAGAAGAGGAACAAATCATTTGTTTCACATCAACTGAACCACCTGATTTATTAGTGTTAACTTTCACATTTATTTATGTATTTACATGTTTATTTGTATTTATTCTTATTTAGCAAAATGCAAAGGAAAGAAAATACAGGAAATAAATACATAAATAATAAAACATAAAATCACAAGAGGGAAATTCTCAAAAGTGAAATATATACAGAAGCACATTTAAACACAGATATAACTAATTTATTAGTAGCATTTTAAAATTAACACCTACATGTATTTTTATTTATTCATTTATTTGTTGATTCTGTCAGTTTCATTCCTCCATTATTTGGAGCTAACCCTTGACATAAATGGTGACATCACTGTTGTGTAATACAGAATACAGACAGTTATTCACATTGGAGAGATGCTTATATATGTAAGTTTTGTTCATCTGAATATTCGTCATGGATATAAAGTCATATTTTGGAGGGAGACTGGCTCGTTCCAGGTCTTCAGTGTGTTTCTGTGAAGTTTTAAGTTCAGTGATTCATCAACAGAGTGAAAACATGGACGCTAACAGGCAGGAAGCTGAAGAACTGGTATGAAGGAGAGTAAATGGAGCAGGTAGATCCTGCGGGGCTGATGCAGGTGAACGTGGGAGTCAGGGGACGGGGACAGGTGGAAAAGTCTGAGGACATCTGGTGGACGGATGGAGAACGACAACGACTGAGCCTGAAGAGGCAGAATGTGACAGGAACACATGAAACTAACACAGCAGCAGTTTTCCTTTGGTTGAACACAGTTTGACTAAATGTTCACACACACCTGAGTTATGATGTTCTTCAACAAGGACTCACATCTTTCACTTCACTGACAATAATGTCAAAATACTCCATTACAAGCAAAAGACTGGCCGTGAAAATCTCTTTCAAAGAGGCTACAAGAACCTTTATATCCTGCTGGTCCTGGTGGGCCCTGTCAAATAAAACAGACATTTATCTTTATGATTTATTCAACCTGGATGAGTCAGAATGTGACCTGGGGTCCGTTTCACAAAGCAGGTTTAGTGAAAACTCTGAGTCTGTTAACCCTGAAATGAGGGAAACTCTGAGTTTTCCGTTTCACAAAGGGAGGTTACTTAAACCAGAGAAAGAAACTCCAGCCTGTTTCACAGAGAGAGGTAACTTAAGCTCTCGGTCAGTTACCATGGTAACATACTCTTCTACCCATCTTTATCACTTTCAGCTCCTCTGCCTCCGTTAGAGGTGGCGGTGCTTTACGTGTTTTACGGGCATCTGCTTTCTTTCTGTTGGCTGAGTAGAAGTCTGTGTTAGTTTAAGGCTTAATTATTTAACAGAATATGATATAGATGAGAAGACATTTATGTTCGTGAAAACAGCATTATGTTGGGGATAAAACAACTATACAGTCAAACAGCCACTTAATATTTACTTTACAATGTAAAACATGATCAAACTGAGGAATCCCCATGAGATTATGCCGAGGTATAATGTTTTTATGTTTCATCTTAAGTTGCTGCCAAGTGCGCTTCTCCCCCGCGGGGTTGCACCTAAATGAAATAAATTAATATTCTACCACTCAAGCAGTTTCCCCCTGTAATATGATGGTGATTGCAAAGGACTACATTTAAACTAACGCATTGACCCGAGCAGCAATGTTCTCCCACACCGTCTCCCTCTCTTTTGCTGCTGCAGCGGTGTTACACTTCCTTCTAAAAACATGCTCAAACTCACCGTATGAGCGCATTAATATTTCCAATTCCAGTGGGGTGAAAAACGTAGCCGCCCTCCTCCCCGTTGCCATGGTGACTCGTCGAATCGGGGCTCCATTGATGCTGTCTTTCTATACTTGTGGTGCACGCGCGTAACTCCAGGTGAAACTACTCCGAGTTGATCTAACTAACCCAAATCAGCTGTTCTGGAACCGAAAACTCAGAGTTTCCTATCTCAGAGTAGATCAACTCAGAGTTCAGGGTTAGACTCAGAGTTTGTTGAACCTGCTTTGTGAAACGGACCTCTGGTGACAAACATCAACACTGAATATCATCAATATACAGAAACACAATCTGATGGTCTCACTTGTTTATGTGGCTCATATAGAGGCATCAGTATCACATTTAAACAGCTTCAGAACCACTTAAACCTCCTCAGAGTTCATTTAAGTCAAAGTCATTAAGAACTTTCACTGAAATACACTGAAAGGATCAAAAGAAAATTGTTCCTGCTGACTGATACCTGTTTCTGTGTGAGATTATTATTATTATTATTATTATTATTATTATCATCATCATCATCATCATCATCATCATCATCATCATCATCAGAGCTGCTGCAGGTGAACGGTGCTGTAAGAAGAACCCAAAAGTCAAATAAAAGTCTTAAAGTATCTGATGTTAAATGTACTGAGGTATCAAAGTATCAGTAAAGTAACTGATCCATATATTTACATGTGTGTATAAACTGTATACTGTGAGTCAGCTGATCATCACAAACACTGTTTTTATCTGATTGATGAGAAAATCAATTCATTAAAAATGTGATACTTGTAATCTGTAAAGTTACTAAAGTTAACAGCAAAGCAAATACATGCAGTGGAGTAAGAAGAACAATATCTGCCTCCTAAATGTAGTGGAGTGGAAGTACTTAGTTACATTACATCACTGCATCTAAACTACTTTATATACAGTTAGTTTAGTGAGTCCAGTGGTTCCCAGCCTCCGGGTCGGGCCCTCTGAAGGGGCACCAGTTCTGATGCTCACATTTATTTTCACCTTTAATTTGATTTTTCTGAAATCTTTTTGGAACATTTAGATGTAAATTGTTAGTTTGAAAGAGAAAATGAAGCTGTTGAAGACAAAGAAGGCAACACTGACACATCAGAGGACAACAGAGACACTTATAGTCATCATTTATTGATTATTGATTATTGACTTCTCCCACAGGACATTAACATGTCAGCATATATCAGCATGATGTCAATGTTTTGATTTGTTCTCTTCAGCATCAGATTTGTTTCTACATGTGTGTTCACATCATCACAGCAGAACTGCTCTCTTCATGTTTCTCACAGCGTCACACATTACAGTGACTGAGCTTCACTGTGAGAGCAGACGACAGCTGAAGGCTGCTGTTTACTTTAAACACCATTAATTAAGATGGTGAACATGATCGACGTTACACCTGCTGAACATCATGACTGGGCTGCACCAGCTCTTCGTCAATCTGCTGCTACGTTTACACCTGAAGCTCTTCATCAATCTGCTGCTACGTTTACTTCTTAACCCATTTTGACTTCTGACTTTTGTGTACATTCCAACTACATTTATCTTTGCACTTAGTACACTTTCCATCTTTCATTACAAGACAGTTTTTTATATCTTTATCATTGTCATACTGACAGTCTTCGTGACAGGTAAAATGACATTCCTGACAGTTGGTGTTGTTTTTTCCTTCAGTAGCTTGTTGAACAGGTATGTAACTAGTGGGTTTCAGCTCAAAGATCATATTCCTGCTGATTTCTGCCTTGTTAACTTTCGGTTTCTCACGTGTCTCCTTTATCTCAAGCTTGGCTAACCCAACTCTAACCTTCTTTTGCAAATCTTCAACTGAATTCTCGAGCTGCTGTCTCTCTCTGAGGACCTCCTTTGTCAGTGTCAAGCTTTTGGTTTCTATCACATTCAAAGCATCAAAGAACCTCTTCATGCTTCTTGTCCCCATGTTCCAAAACATCTCATCAAAGCCTCCATCTTCATCTTCATCCTCCTCCATCATGCTGCCTGCTGCAGATGATTTGCTATCTGCAAACAACGCTGAATTATTGAATTTGAAGTGAACTGGCAGCCCGTCTTTCGTTTTAGGACATGGAGCACCTGAAGCTTTGATGGCCTCTAGAATTGGTGGACGCTTGCCGTCTGCAAATGTCACCAGAACTCTGATGTTTTCTGCCACATCTTTGCCAAAGATTGGGAGCACAGAGTCAAACACATATTTCTGTGTTGGTGTGAGTCGAGCTAAAGAAGCCTGAACTACGAGACACACAGCATCAATTTCACTGACACCACGCTCATCAGTGAAGAGATTACGCAGCTGTTCTGTGATCTCCTTGTCTCTCTTTATACCTCCAGTATCTCCAAATCCTGGAATGTCAATAATGGTCAGTGAGTGGTCTATCTTAAACCCCAACTGGTGGTTGATTTTGTACACAGAGACTTCAGAAGTCTGGCTATCAGCTTGTGAATTCAATTGATCCTCATCAACTAGCCTAAACCGATATGAATCCTCCCATTCAACACCCAGAATGTAATTGATCATCCCATTGATGAGAGTTGATTTTCCAGCTCCAGTTGCTCCGAGAAGCATGATGGTGCGATTTTGTTTGAAAGACTCCTTCCCAAAACTAAAACGCCTGCAGCCTGCAACACTCAATCTTTCTTCTTTCAGGGGAACTTCATAAACAGGGAGACGACCTGACTGGTGTTCCAGCAGACTGCTGTTTCCTTTATCATCATCTGCAAGTCGTTGGACCGGTTTCTCAGCTGAAGTTTTAATGGAACCACTGACTTCATTGGCTGGTCCAACACCTACTGAGGTCACTGCTCTGCATCTGAACTTGTACTCTGTGTTTGGACTCAGATCGCTCACTGTGACTTCTTCAGCTTCTGCTGCCGTCTTTTCTTTCCATCCATCCTGTCCACTGACACAGTACTCAACAGAGTAGGAGGTGATGTTCTCTGCTCCAAACTTTGCTGGAGAAATCTTCAGCGTCACACTGTTGTGGTTTATGTCTCTGACTGTTAATGTTTCAGGCTTTGAAGGAGGCTCAAAGTTCTCAGTGACAGAGAAGCCGTCTTTATAAAGGTAGATGCTTGAACCTTTCTGTGTCTCGTCTGTTAAACCAACTGCCAAGAACTTAATGTTCTTGTTCTCCTTGTTGGCCTCTGCAAAGTCACTGATGAGTTTTGCTTTACTCCTCATTGTATCTGCTAATTCTCTTGAGGCGTACCATTGTTCCTTCTCTACATCATGTGTACGAGACCCTCGAGCTTCGTCTGGTTTGGTTGTTTCTTCTAAGTACTCTGATAAAGTTAAGAGGTACGGTTCATCACTTCCCAGTGAGGTGAAAACAAAACACACAGCATGATCTGCACTGAGACTTTCTTTGTACAGGTCTGTTTCAGATAAGACAATCTTAGTATTCTTCATCATGTTGGTGAAAGACTTTGAGGTGTGAATTTCTCTCTCTTTACAGTCCATCCACTTGTTCAGGTCTTTGCTGTTGAAAGGAGAAGAATGTCTCTTCTTCAGGATCTCTGCGAGCACAGCCTCTTCTTCTCCTCCTCCTCGGATTGATGGAAGTTTCTTTGCCAAGGTTTGTTGGAATTCCAGCTTGAACTCAGAGCACATCTCTTTAAAGGTTTTAATCTTTGTGTCAATCTGTGGGAACTGCTGTGCAGTGGTGGTTTTCAGTGCATCATTGCACCTCATCTCCAGCTCACTGAAGTCCTCCAGGACTCTCTGTGATTCCTGGACTAACCCTACGCTTATCTGACGGACAAGTTTTGCAGCAGAAGAATCTAAACATGTCAGTGGCAACATCCAGACCTTCATTGGTACGGCGTTTTCTCCATCGGCTCCCAGCAATGTTGGCAAACTCTGATAGACTTTTATTGCATCATCAAAGGACGTCGGAGTTTTCTGAAGTGAAAAGTCTCCAAAGAATCTGCAGGAGAATTTCTCAACCTTTTCTCTGTCTTTGTCTTCCAGTTTCAGTGAACCTTCACCTTCTATAGCAAGACAGGGAATTTTCTTGATCATCACCTTCATGTTATTCTCAGTGTCTCCATGATCTTCCTTTTCTGACACCTCACGGTCAAAGACAAAGAAGGCTTGTGCTCCATAAAGGATACATGTGACTACATGTGTAGCAAACCCTTTATCAAAGACATCTGGATGCTTCATATTGCCTCGTCCAAGATGATCCATTGAGATTTCCTGGAACTTGGCGGTAGCTTCATACTTCAGTGTTACTCTGGCCTGATTTTTAGAAGTCTTACAATCGTTCAGGTATTTTGCTGATCCGTCAACTTCAACCAGTCCACCCAAGAAACTCGCTTTAAGAGAGGCTTCAACATTAAGTGCTGAAGATTTGTCCTCAATTGATTCAGAAGCAACTATCTTAAAGTCAGTCTTAGGTTTTGGTCTTTCTCTTGTATGTTTTTCAAGGTCATCACAGTCCCACAGTGTCATGCCTGCCAAAAGGAATAGAAACAGTTAAATTGCCTTTTATTTCTTAGGAAGGCTTGGAAAGGTTAGTTTTTATTGATGAATTTACAGTATTTTCTTTTCCTTGTTTGTAACATCTGCAAGTTCAGATAAATTTGGCTTTTGCGATAGTGGCAGCAATTGGAACTTATTACTTAGTATTTACAAACATGTATTGTAATTGAGCCACATTTAGTAACCTTTACATGTGAATCCTTACCAGGAACAAGAGAATCACTGCGGCAGTCATACAGCATCCCGAGGATGAACGGCCGGCCAAGAGCTGCCACCTCCACTGCTCTGCTGATTTCAGGGTCCATCTCTTAGTCTACAATAGAGAAAACAGAAAGTATGTTACTTTACTTCTGGGGCACTACTGCTATCCAAACTGTTAGTCATTTGTCACCGTGTACAGTAGAGGTGTGGAAATTCCTTTATTAATTGTGGGTGGACATTAGGCTCACGTTATGCAGGAGGGAGGCAGATATCAGCAGCAAGTGAAAAAACAAAGAAACACCCAGTATAGAAAGCGGGTATCTGAGCATGTGTCGAACTTCAAAACTTACTGGGAAATATGATCTGGACAAGACACAGGCTGAGTGTAACTTCTGACTTACAACAATCACAAACCACATTAGCCATTTTCACCTTGGCGCTAACATCCGCAATCATAACGAATACAGCGAGTCTAGCTAATCAGTTATGAACTGAAGAGGTACTGTCAATTTTATTTAACTCTGACAGAGGTGTGTGCAGCAGAGTGTTTGTGATGTTTGCCACATTCAGATTGTGTCTCATCTTAGAGTTGCCTTGTGAAAACGATGTTTTATAGACGTCGGCAGACAGCAGAGGAGGTCACACAGATACTTGTGTTTAAAAATGAAGTTTTTACATTGTAGCCTGAATACTGGGAGGACCTTCTTAATATTAGGGGGAATTTATATGATGAAAAGTAGCCATGTGCAGTCATACAGAAAATTAATGATGCCATACATCAAGATGCATCAATAATCATTTTGCATTCGAATCATTGACAGCTGAATCATAATCATATCGAATCGTGAGCTCAGTGAAGATTTAGACAATAAATTTACACAACAAAAGCTCCACTGAAGTCAATAGTAAAATAAAACGTGTTGCGCTACTGTGAAAACTTCATAATGCTAATTTAAATGGACTGTTATTTCTTAAGCGCTTTTACCGCTCAAAGCTGCTTTACAACACTTGTCAGATTCACCCAATCATTCAAACACAGATGGCCGCCATGCAAGGTGCCAACTGCTCATCAGAAGCAATTTGGGGTTCAGTAACTTGCTCAACTTCCACATGCAGCTAGGAGGAGCCGGGATTCAAACCAGTGACCTTCTGAATACAAGACAACCTGAGTTCTTTGACCTGTAAACCTCAGGAACACCTATCAGCTCTGTGCTGCTGCTGTCAGGATGTCGCCCTTTACTGGCTGCTACAACACACTGCATCAAATACTTCCTCCTGCTGTTCAAGGCTATTTTTAGGGTAAATCAAGAATAACTCTCCAGTCAAAACCAGTCAGCGTGGACAATCAGCCATCAATAACTGTTCAAATGTACCTGCAGACACGTGATAATAGTTTTATGGCACACATTTGACCCCTTCCTTTAAACCATCAGATTCATTGTTAACAAACCTCAGAGTTAAAGTTCAGGAAGAAGTCCTCCTCCTCAGTGAGTTGACTTTATATCCATCACAGGAAACATTTGGACGTCGCCTCAGTGAGCTAACAGGACAGACAACATTCAACAGGTCAGTCTCATGATTTAAACCTTCATAAACACAAGAACATCTTAAAATACACAAAGTACTTGTTATCTGAACCTCCGCTTAACCCCACCCTTCTTCTCCATCCATCTCTATCTCGATCCTCTTCGCTTCCCTCATCAAGCCTTCTATCAATTCAGATAAATAACCTTTACACTGAATGATGCTGTGGTCATTGTTAGTGAAGTACTTGTTATCTGAACCTCCTGACCAGGCACGTGCACACATAGGACCCCAGGGGTGCTTGAGCCCCTGCCCTTTTTGCCTCGTATTAAAAAGTGTGAGAGAGAGAGATTTTTTTTTATTTCTAAAACAACTTTTTTTCAACATTTTCTTAAGTTCACAGTTGAAACATCATAAAACCATTTTTCAAAGAAAAACCCTACATATTAAAAAATAGAGTGAAAAACTAGCTTTTCTTCCTCCAGCAAACAGACGACATCATTAAAGCACCACAGTTTGATAAAAACATCCAGACTCTTCATCAGTCTGTGAAATTGAAAATCAATAAAAACTCTCGCCCTAACTAATGCAACAAACACTCTTCTTAAAACACTTTCCTTTCCTCTCAGTTTATTCCTTCTTGTTATGTAGATTGCCATTTTTGCTTCCCCTATTAAAAAGTTTAAAAGTTGCCACTTCTCTCTCTTCTTCCTGTTGTCTGCAGCCGTCCCATCCACAGAGTGTCCTCCCGCTCCTCCACTCCTTTCTTATTAAAAAACACAACACATTGTTGAAAGTTCAAAGATTTCCCACTGGCTGTGTGCAGGTCCAGCAACGTTTTAAACGTCTTTTCCAACGGTTAGGGTGAGGACCCCTCCAGGTTGGCAGTCAGAGTAATCTCTGGGAAGGGGTCCTCCAGGTCTGTCTCCTCCTCCACCCCTTCTCCAAACTCTTTCACTAAAAGTAGTTCCTCCTCTGTTAAGGCCTTCCTCCATTTGGTCAGCACCAGGTGTGTGAACCTGGTGGAAGTCACCCCCAGCCGTTCTGCCAAGGCCATTCCGTCCTGCAGGTCGCTCCCTGCTGCCTCCACCACCTGCCTCAGTGTTACGACCCCTGCGGCCCTCAGGATCCTCCTCAGTCCTGGAGTCGACCCGTCCTCCACATCCAGCCTGGCTCCTCCGATGACTGGTTCTTCCAGGAGCCAGTGGAGAGAAACTGCAGTTTCCTTATTTCTCTTTTTAAAAACACTCTAAGCTTTAAAAAGGTTGCGGTAAAAACGGGGTAACGCTGATGTGTTTAAAAAGTCTTGTGTCCATTAAAAACAACGAGTTGTTGAGTCCCGTTTCATTTGCTCTTTTTAAAATCAAGCCTGCCATGTAGTGTTGAGTCGGTTGCGAAACGTGTCGTTCGAAAGAACTAATCTTTTAAGTGAACAAAGTGAATGGAATCACTTCATGACCTGATTCGTTCCTTTCTCAGTTCAGTTGAGCTCAGCCGCGAGCATGCACTGTGAGGACGTGATTCACGTTCG
The DNA here is from genome assembly GCA_963678695.2 of Diplodus puntazzo. Lineage (NCBI taxonomy): Eukaryota > Metazoa > Chordata > Actinopteri > Spariformes > Sparidae > Diplodus > Diplodus puntazzo. The sequence continues at coordinate 28,688,058 of OZ023172.1, forward strand.
CACTGTGATTCGTTCCTGATTGCGAACCTACTGCATACAGAGAACTGTCGCTGAGGACGTGATTCTCGTTCACGTACTGTGCTGAAAGTGCCGCTGTGTCACTCACTCACTCAGGGCAGAGGAGATGATTCACCTTCAGTAACCGTACTGCTAAAACTAGCGCTGTGTTGCTAACATCCGTGTAGCATCATGTTAAGTGAGTTTAGTGTGCACAGAGGACACTTTCACCGTGTAATAGTTTTAGTGCATGTATACCACTCAAAGCAGCACAGCGTCTCCCGCGAATGATTGTGTACTATAGTCCCTGAACGCACCGTCCCTCAGTAAGTGAACGTGAAGGGCTGAAACATGACCTGAATGACGGATTGTTTGGATGTTTATCAGTTCAGGGAGTTGGAGAGCACTGAACGATTCGGTGAACGAATCTTTTGAACGACTCACTTTAATGAACGGATTCTAGAGATTCAGTACAATAAAAAGAACTGCCGTTCCCATCACTACTGCCATGTCCTTCCACACATTCAAATATCCTGTTAAAAACTTTTGTAAAAACTGTAATCTATAAGTCGCCACTCCGCTCTTAATGTCCACCACACTGTGCCCACCTTCCTCTTTTGGTAAAAAAAATATTTATTTTCTGAGCCAGTGGAAATTCCCATCCCAAAATAAATCCATTAGTTCTGTTTGTATTTTTTTGATTAATGTGTCTGGTGGCTGGACACAGGCCACTCTTTGCCACAGCTGAGAGGCCACCAGATTATTGATAATGAGAGTCTTGCCCCTGAAGGACAGTTGTGGCAGGACCCGCCTCCATTTCCTTAGTTTTCCTTGTATCTTTTCTAAAACTCCCTCCCAATTCTTCCCCGTCACATTTTCATTTCCTAAAAACACTCCTAATAAATATTTAAAACCATCCCTTTTCCATCCCTTTTTAAATTTAAGCCCCCCTCTCCACCTGCCCACTGTCAACGCTTCACCTTTCTCCCAGTTTACTCTTGCCGACGATAAAATCCCAAAGTCACTGACAATGTCTTCCAATTTTTTAATTTCATCCTGTTTTTTGATTAAAACAATGATGTCGTCTGCGTAGGCTGATCAAATGTGGTTTCTTTTAAACGGGGCGCTCAGTCCTCCATTGATCTTTAATACACTCTCAACGTCCTGGTACAAAGCCTGGATCATGGCTATAAGACCTGGGCTGAGGCCGAAACTCTCCAGAGTTTTCCAGAGGTAAAGGTGCTCAACCAAAAAAGCCTTTTCCTGGTCTAACGAAATGAGACCAGTTTCAGTGCCCAACAAACCAGAGATGTCCAAAATATCTCAAATTAAGGACACATTGTCCAGGCACACAGTACATCTGGTCCTGGTGGACGACGTGGTCTATCAACTCCCTCAGTCTGTTGGCAGCGCTTTGGATAACATTTTGTAATCCATGCACAGAAGAGACACAGGACGCCAGTTCTTTACCTCCTGCAGATCTCCTTTCTTTGGCAGGAGAGTTATCACTGCCCTCCTGCAGCTTAGTGGTAAAATCAGGTCTTTAAAACTTTCATTAAAAGCCATTAAAAGTTCCGTTCCCAACTCCTCCAAGAACTCTTTGTAAAATTCCACAGGAATCCCGTCGATGCCTGGGGCCTTGCCTCCCTTCAGGCCCTGCAGGGCCGCGGACAGATCCTGCGGGGTCAGAGGTTCCTCCAGCTCCACGGCGATGTTTTCTGGGACCCTGGGTAAAACTCCACAGAAAGAATAAAACAGTTCCTGGTGCTTTTGGTACTCACTTTTGTAGAGGTCTGTAAAAAAAAAAGTTAAAATTTGTCTGCGGATCTCCTCTGGCTTTTTAAGTTCTTGTCCTGTAGCAGATTTTATTTTGTGTATAAATCTGTTCTGTCCATTTTTCTTTTCCAAGTTAAAAAAGAATTTTGATGGTGCGTCCATCAGTGCGGCGCTTTGGAAGCAGGAGCGGACCAGCGCCCCCTGAGCCTTATTGCCTAGTAGGTCTTTAAGAGCAGATATTTTAGACTTGAGATCTTCAATATGATCTCGATTTCCAGTGGATTCTAATAAACTCTGTAACTCCACAATTTCAATCTCCAGATCCTTCATAGATCTGGTGATGTCCTGTGTGACATTGAGAGTGTACTGCTGACAGAGCTGCTTTATTTCTACTTTCCCACAGTCCCACCACAAAGATTTAAAATCATGCTTCCTGCTCCTAAAAACTCCCCAAAATGCCAGGAAGCACTCTGAGGTTTTAAGTTAGTGATAACAACATTACATAGAACCAAACAGTGATCAGTAAAACCGGCATTATTCTGCATTCCTTAAAAACATTAAAATGGTGTTAAAACAATAAAACCTGTCTAGTCTGGCCATGGATAAAACATTTCCTCTGGAGTGAGGCCAGGTGTACTGTCTCTTTTCACCGTTCATCCTCCTCCACACATCTGTTTTCTCATGTTCATTTAAAAACAGTTTCATTGCACTCCTTGATGGTTTGTGAGGCTCACTGTGATTCCTATATAAAATATCATTTTCAGTGCAGTTAAAATCCCCTCCCGAAAACAAAAACTCGTCTGCACTAACTTTACTTAAAACGGAGATTAAAACCTGTAAAAAGGCGTGTGGTCCTGTGCTCGGAGCATACACGTTTATAAAAAACAGTTTAAAACGTTCAAAAATTGCTTTCACCACCATCAGTCAGCCCTCCACCACCTCCTCCACCTCAAAGGATGCTGGGGCAAAGCTTTTTAAAAAAAGAAGAGCGTAATCCTCCACTTTCATACCTTTCATGTTCTTGGTTTTTTGTAAGAACACATTGATTTTCTCCACACTGTAACTCTTTTTATTGCTTTTCTTTTTGGAGACTGCAGATTCCTCATCACTGCCTGCAGAGTCTTCCCCCATGCAGGATTCAGACTCTGAGCCTCCCAGTTATTCCGTTTCCTTCTCCTCACTTTTTGTCCCTCTCTTTGCCTGAGAATTTCTTCTGTTGCTTGGTGATTTTATTTTTAGACGAGGCACTTTTGAAAGCTTCTCCTCATCTCCCATTTCAAAATCACTCCCTTCCAACACTTCTTCCTCCACTGCTGTATTCCCTTTTGTTTTACAGCTTTATTTCCTTTACCTGTCTTCTCTTGTCCTCTCACACTCACCTGATTTCATTATTTATTATTGTTTATTATTGTTTATTTTGTCTAATTATGTTTATCATTACTGTTATAGTTTGTATTAGGATTGCTTTGGCAACATTGTATTGTATGCAGTCATGCCGATAAAGCCACCTGAATTGAATTGAATTGAATTGAGAGAGAGAGATATGAGATGTGACAGTGGAGCGACTTGAACCTTTGTGAGTTATAACCTCGTCTAACCACTTATTAAATATGAGTCATATTTCAGAAAAGCGCCAATTTGTGTTTGTTAAGCTAACTGCTTGTTAGCCAGAGTTAATAATAATATGAAAGCTGTCTATGTCGGCTGTTTATCTGCCACAAGTCTTCTTAGTTATTGAGTTTACTGTGACTTTGCGGTTGTAAACATTGTTCTTCCTACTATCAGTCACAGTAGTCATTTTCTTGGTTTTGTCACATTTTTGATGTGTAGCCTGTATTTCTAATTTTCCACTCGCCCACGGACGTAATTTCTGGGGGGGACACAGGGGACATGTCCCCTGCACTTTTTCAAAAGGCTGTTTTGGTCCCCCTGCAGTTTTTACCGTCCAAAAGCCATGTTACGCTATATTGAACAGAGACACGTCAAGCACTAGGACCAAGCGGCCACTCAATATTATTATATTATTATTAATATTTATGAATAATAATAATGATAATAATAATAATTATTATTATTATTATTATTATTATTATTATTATTATTATTATAACTGTAGAGCCTCAACAATGCAAACATTTTTAAAAAGCTTATATTTAATGCCAAAGAGATACACTTGTTTTCATGTATTATTTTTATGTTGAAAGGCTGCAACTGTTTAAAAAAAAACACCAACAATGAAAGATTTAGGGAAAAATACAATAAAACCTCGGATTACAAATGTGATTTTATGCATCCAAGCTCATGAGAATTGTGAAACTAAGTTTTTTCCTCTATAAAATGAGGTCTGTTTAACATATATTCCAAAAATAAGTGTATTGGTGGTACTGAGTTGGAGTGAAGTTGACTAACAAGGTGAAACACAGAATTGGGTGATAATGTTTTGCTACATGCTTCACAACCAGTCAAACCAAAAAAGGGAACAGTATACTTAAAAGTAGCAATAGAAAACTAGAAGAGCTACTAGAAAATACAGTGAACTGAAAGAGTTGGAATTTTATTAAAAATACTTGTGTCCCCCCCACCTCTGAAATCAAAATTTCATCCTTGCACTCGCCCTCCAATAAGTAGCTTAATAATAAACCAGTGTTTCATTGCTTTTTAAGAATTGCTGCTGAATTGCATGTCTTCCAAACCTCAGTATCATGATAATGTGAATAAACTCATGTTGACAATAATTTGTTGACACAAAAGAAATGGCAGCTGCATATCACTCACAGCTACACAGGCTACACAGCTAAGAAGTTAGCTTTCTATAAGTACTTTGTTTATTAATTTTACATTAATCAATCTACATATTGTGTTATTAAGGCCCAAAAATTTCACATACTGCCCTTTTCTGACTTTGAGCCCCTGCCCCTCTATAATCATGTGCCCGTCCCTGCTCCTGACACAGGGTGTCTCCTCACACGAAGGAGCTGCTGAGTCATTCCCAACACGTTTAGAGTCTTTTGGTGAAACTGACACTACTACAATGACTCAAGTCAGACCAGCTCCACTGTTACAGTAAAGAACAACTGTCATGACTCTGAATTTATGTCTTTGTATCATGTCTTGTTGTGTCTCTGTTTTGATTTTCCATGCCCCTCTTTGTCCTTTAAGTTTCTCCTATGTTCTCCTGACTGTCTCCCTCTGTCTGTTGTATTGTTCCCTTCATGTTTTCTCATGTGCTCCTCCCCCTCGTTACCACGCCTGGCCTCCTCCCGCCTCTGGTCATTGTATTCTGTATGTATTTGTTAGCCCCTGTCTGCTCCTGTTCCTGTCTCAGTTCCTGTCTCTGTTCCTGTCTTTGTTCCTGTCTGTTCCAAGTTCCCTTTGGTATGTGTTTTTGGATTTTTTGCATTTTGCATTCTGTTCTGAACTTTGGTTTTGATCTGTACTTTGCCCTTTTTCTTCGCACTTTGTTGTTTCGCTGTTTTGTTGCTACTTTGTCTTTCGCCCCCTTTTTGTCTGCTTTTGATTTTTTGCATTCAGCTTTAAATAAAGCTTGCTTTTGTTTTCCGCCATTTCCTTGTCTCGGGATTACTACATTTGGGTCCAACTCCTATCCTTTAGTTTTTTCCCCCTTCACCCCAAACCTGGCAACAACAGCCCAAAACCAGTTAATGTGGAAAATCACCCACTGAGCTGTTTAAATGTACCTGCAGACATGTGATCATAGTTTTAAGACACACATTTGACCCCTTCCTTTGAACCATCAGATTCATTGTTAACAAACCTCAGAGTTAAAGTTCAGGAAGAAGTCCTCCTCCTCAGTGAGTTGACTTTATATCCATCACAGGAAACATTTGGACGTCGCCTCAGTGAGCTAACAGGACAGACAACATTCAACAGATCATTCTCATGATTTAAAGCTTCATATACATAAGAACATCTTAAAATACACAAAGTACTTGTTATCTGAACCTCCTCTCACAGGGCGTCTCCTCACAGGAAATAACTGCTGAGCCGTTTCCAACTACGCGTAGAGTCTTTTGGTGAAACTGAACCAAGTGAAAGTCTTCACTCCACAGCTTTCACAGAATCTGCCCAGATATCTGTTCACTGTGTGTTCGCTCTGTAGGACAGCGTACTCACCGGTGTTTGGACGAGATTCTTTGTTGAGAATAATCTGAAGTCTTCTCCAGAGAAAGACAGAGACCGTCCTCGTCTGCAGCTCTGCTCTCTCTGACAAACTTTCACTTCCTGACATGAACATGTGGCGTTGAATCTCTCCTCCCTCCTGCAGAGCTGCTCCCCTCTCATGTCTTTATCTCCTTCTCCCTCCCAAACAGATCAGTTTCACATTAAATACAATTACACAGCACTTTAAACTCACACAGTGTAAAGGAACAAACCAGCTGACATCAGACAATCTGGCTCTGTTGACGCCTTTAAATCTAAACTCAAAACTCACTTCTTTGACGTAGCCTTTAGTTAGCCCTGAGTTCCTATAGTATTAGATTACATTGTGCTGCCGACGAGAAACAATCTGTTTATTCTGATCAATATTGCATTTCTCTAACCTTTGTTTTTGTTTTCTGTTCCCACAACCTGTGTCACTCTCTACACTCTCTGTAGCTTCCTCCCCCTCCTCCTCTTCTCTCTCCTCCTTCTCCTTTCTCTTCCTCCCCTCTTTCTTTCAGGCTCCCTTCTGATGGACCACGGCCTCCTGGGACCATCTACCGCTTCCGGGCTCCTGCTGCCTTGACATACTGACTGATCTGGATCGTCACACCCTGGGCTCTGCTGGATCATTGCTCTCCTCTGCTTCAACACCTCCTTATATCTATATTTCTGTAAATCTTGATGCCTCTCTCTGTCTATTACTAATGATCTTGTGTGGCCTGCCCTCTTCCAGGTCACCATGGTGGACAGGAGGTCGTCTGGCTCGGGCTCCACTTGGTGATGCCTCGTCCTGCTCAGTCGTCTCCTGGATCCACTCACTTTACATATAACTTGTAAACTGTGATTTGTTGCTCTTTTCTGTACACGCAACATCTATTGCATGTCTGTCCGTCCTGGAAGAGGGATCCTCCTCTGTGGCTCTTCCTGAGGTTTCTTCCATCGTTTTTTTTACCCTGTTAAAAGGTTTTTTTTCCATCAACATGTGAAGTTTTTCCTCACTTGAATCGAGGGTCTAAGGACAGAGGATGTTGTTCACTGTACAGATTGTAAAGCCCACTGAGGCAATGTGATTGTGATTTCCAGCTATATAAATAAAATTGATTTGAATTTGATTTGATTATGGTGGCCAACTAAAGGAAGAAGAGGAACAAACCATTTGTTTCACATCGACTAAACCATCTGATTTATCATTGTTAACTTTCACATTTATTTATGTATTTAAATGTTTATTTGTATTTATTCTTATTCAGCAAAATGCAAAGGAAGCAAATACAGGAAGAAATACATAAATAACATTTAAAATAAAAAAACATAAAATCACAAGAGGGAAATTCTAAAAAGTGAGAGAGATATTATTTCATGAAATCTATGGACAAAACCCTGAAATATTTTGGTGCTCTGATGAGCAGAAGCTGGAGTGGTTGTTTAATTTCAATGTGTTTAAAACTGCTAGCTTTATTTCTCAAGCCTGGAAAAGGCGACAGGTGCATTTGTTTAATTAATTTTTGATGTGCTGATGCTATTGGGCTGATCCAGTTGTGTTCTGGATCTGGTTTGGTTCTTTCTTTTCTTTTTTGGTGTCCTATAAGCCCATGTGGGCTGGGCATACATGTATGCAAGACACAATAATAAAATAAATTCATTCATTCATTCATTCATTCATTCTAAAAAGTGAAATATATACAGAAGCACATTTAAACAGAAATATAAGTAATTTATTAGTAGCATTTTAAAATTAACACCTACATGTATTTTTATTTATTCATTTATTTGTTGATTCTGTCAGTTTCATTCCTCCATTATTTGGAGCTAACCCTTGGCATAAATGGTGACATCAGTGTTGTGTAATACAGAATACAGACAGTTATTCACATTGGAGAGATGCTTATATATGTAAGTTTTGTTCATCTGAATATTCGTCATGGATATAAAGTCATATTTTGGAGGGAGGCTGGCTCGTTCCAGGTCTTCAGTGTGTTTCTGTGAAGTTTTAAGTTCAGTGATTCATCAACAGAGTGAAAACATGGACGCTAACAGGCAGGAAGCTGAAGAACTGGTATGAAGGAGAGTAAATAGAGCAGGTAGATCCTGCGGGGCTGATGCAGGTGGACGTGGGAGTCAGGGGACGGGGACAGGTGGAAAAGTCTGAGGACATCTGGTGGACGGATGGAGAACGACAACGAATGAGCCTGAAGAGGCAGAATGTGACAGGAACACATGAAACTAACACAGCAGCAGTTTTCCTTTGGTTGAACACAGTTTGACTAAACATTCACAGCCACCTGAGTTATGATGTTCTTCAACAAGGACTCACATCTTTCACTTCACTGACAATAATGTCAAAATACTCCATTACAAGTAAAAGACTCACATTCGAAATCTCTTTTAAAGAGGCTACATGAACCTTTATATTCTGCTGGTCCTGGACAGGACAGACAACATTGAACAGATCAGTCTCATGATTAAAACCTTCATGTACGTGAAGACATAATACACCAAGTACATGTTACCTGATCCCTCCTCACACAGAGTGTTTCCTCAGTTCAAAGCTCTTTTGTATGTTGTTGCTGTCGTCCGGTTAACGTCAGTAAGGCAGTGATTTCACTGTTAGACTTCAGTTAATAATTTTAGGTTACTCATACCAGCTTTTGTTCACAAATACATATGTGCATGTGTGTATGAATGTTTATATGTATGTGGTACAACAAACACTAAATTAAAAAAGGAACAATAACAGGAAACTGGTTGGACAAAGTCAGTTAATCAACTGAAGCTGAAGCTCGCTGTGACTGCAGTCACTGTGGTTTAGCTTCTACCTTTGTTTGCTCCCAAAATGGTCTTATTGCAAATTACACATTTCTATGTCATCATGTGTTTTACAAGTAAAATTAAACTTTTAATGAAATTTGACCAAATATTTTTTTATTTGGAACAACAATCTGTGGCTGATACAACAGCCCGAGAATCCACCAGATGACATGTTTTTAACATTGCTTGCATATAATTTAATAATAATATTGTAGTGACACAAAGCTAACTGACAATCACCAAAGTTTCTGTTTAAGGTGTGAAAAGGCAAAAAAAAAAAAGAAAAGGAGAGAGATTTTTTTTTAAAACTTACCTTGTTGTAGAAGAGGTGCAGGCAAAGCTCTGTGCACATGGGTGATGTTTTCATGTATTTCTGGTAAAGATTTTACAGAACAAAAAGAGAGGACAGTCACAGCAAAGAAAACATATTTAACAAACCAAACCACTTCCCTCCAGGGTAAAACACAGAACACTGCACCATCAGACCGTCAGTTGTTCCATTTCAATATGCTCAAATGCCCAGAACTTGAACTAATATTAACTACAATTTACACAAGTTCAACATGACAGTGAGCCACACCACTGTGCATCAGAACTCAAACATGCAAACCTGCAATAATACAAATGACGTGTAAATATAGATGATGATAATACAGATAATAACAGACATAAACGCACCCTGTAAATACTTCACTACAAAACAATAGAGGAAAAGCTGTGAGAAAGCATCCACATCACATCATACAGAGCTTTTTAAATTAAACATGGTTATTCATCTTTTTATGAGTAATCCATTACTTACTAGACCGTTTAGCTGTGGACCCTTATTTTGCTTCAGAGTGAAGGCTTCTGGTGCAGCTTGTGTGTTACAGCGCCACCCTGTGGTGTTCAGAGGATGATGCACTGAAGGACTACACTTTATGTTGTAAATAAGGAATTCATATTTTTTGTTTCATATACTTTTTAGGTCAAAGGTCTGCAGTCAGACCGGCAGTTTCACCAGAACTACTGGAAGAGTTCCAGAGGTGACTGACGACTTCAGAATCAAGTCTTCATCCAGACAATGGTATAATTCAGAATAACACATCAGTGTGATTCCAAGTTTTGAAGTAAACAAACTAAAAAGATACATTTAGACATCATGAACATAAACTGTCATTCATGAACAGGAGGAGTCTGTTGGCATGAAATGATGACCAGCAGCAGGAGGAACTGTCTGATATCTCCATCTAGCTGTTCTAGCATCCACTTACTCCTTGCTATTTGTGTACAGCCTTTTATACAGACTTGTGTGCAACTTTCCTTGTTTCTTATAAAATCTTTCTTATCAAATGTTTATGCCTCACAGACAACAGAGGCAGTGTGCTAGCTAATCTTTCATAAGAGTCTCAGTGTGACATTTAACCTGAAACAAGAGTGGAGATGCTGTGCAGAATTAGCAGCTATGCTTCAGTCCACTGGTCAATAACTTCAATCCAGGGCCCCGATCATTACAACCTCGTTATTTCCAGATTTATTGACACCGATGTGGTAAAACATATAAATTCCGTCTACATCTACCTGCTGGCCACAGTTACCAATTATTGATTTTAACGTGCCTGTTCAAAAGCTGCCACTCAGTGGAGGCAGATGGACAGACGCTCTGCAGATGAGAACTGGGCACCGGTCAGTCTTTTATTATGTTTATTTGTTTCTTCTGTTTTCACACGTCACAATTTAAAAAAACTGTATTTTGTTTTTTTAAACTTGTATTTGCTTTCAGTTGTTGATCTTATTTATATCATTTTATCACAACAACATCAAATGTCATGATGCTGAGGATTTATTATTGATATTTTATTATCACTGTTTAATATCCATATGATTATTAGTCAGCCGTGCTCTGATTGGTGGAGCGTGCTGCAGTCTAAAGCACATTCAGTCATTCTAGCCAGAGCACGAGGCGTCTGTCTGTTTTATGTGGCACATCCAAACAAAGTGAAGGAAGCAAGCAAAGGCCTGCAGAGTTCCACCTGTTAGACTTCGGTGCCCCTGGTGGCTGCAGCAAGAACACACTGTAGATGCTCTGATTGCACCTGATCACACACATGCTCATCAATACACCCATCAAGCAATCAATGCATCAGTCAGTCAATCATTCATCATCACAACACCATCAATCAGAGTTCAGATAAAAGACAGAAAAACAAGAACTTGACTCTTTTCACTAAACAGCGTGAACATCGTTCAGCCGACATCTGTTTGACTCTGAACTCTTTATACTTCACAACTACCAGGAACCACATATTAGAATGTGTTGTCACGTCTGAGGGGGAGAAACTGCTGCACATTAGCGTTTTAATTAGTTAGCTGAAGACCAAAAACTGTATGTTACAATCTATTATTAGCCTCATGACATCACAAGTGAGAACTGTGGAAACAAAACAGGGAGATCAGCAAAATCTTCCAGCAGCAGAAAAGATCTCAGAGACAGAGAGCATCAATTAAACACAGTGGCATCAATAACTGCAGAGAAGATTCTACGTATAAATATGAGTTAAACAGCAGCAGGAACAATAGAAACAGTGTGAATGAGGAACACAAACACATTGAGGAGAGTATTGGCAGCATTTCACACAGGGTGGGGGTCGCTCTCTACCGGGAGCAGAGCTGAGCTGTCGTCCCCCTTTCTTTCTCCCACCACCTGCACTGAGTCGCTGAGGCTTAACAGACAGAAGAAATGACAGACAACGTTCAGTTTGTACTTTTTGTTTCTGACATGTGTTTTAATGGAATATGTGCACATTTGACCAAAAGCCCTCATTTGTTCTGCTGGTTGCAGGTTCACCATTGTTGCATTGGGAGTGCTGTATTGATTAGTTGTGTAATGGCGCCTCTGCTGCTCGTTAGTGGACATACTGTGTAATTCCGGTCTGACGTCAGTCTGCGCTGAGCTCCACTGTGAGCTGTGTTTAAGGCAGCTCGTCCATGAATTGCAATGATATTCTGGTATTCTGCTTGTAAAGTGAGTTTGGAGAGTTTGAGAGCTGAACATGTCTCTGCTGTGTGTGTGGGCTGTTGTATAATTAAAGAAACGTGTGTTACGTGTGATTTGACGGATTATTTGCTTCTAAAAATGTGGAAACATTTCTTCTTTTTCTTCAGATCAGAAACTCCTTTAAAAACATGTAGTAGTCTCCAGCCTGACAACACGTGTTCCTTTCATCACATGTAATAATGTGTTTGGGAGCACAGCAGTGCCACTGACCCGTTCTGTCTGAAAGGCCCGTTACACTTAAATATCGGATCCACCACATTTATGTGAGACTCAGTGTCACAGTTTGAGAGTACTATTATTGTTAATAAGGTTAAAAACTGTCAAGATGACATAAACAGTCGATCCTTGTATCATCTTTTTTATATGAAGTCAACAACTTTTGAAATTCTGAGTTTATCTCACTAAAGTTTGTGTTGGGCCTCGCTTTACACAAGGCCTGGTTAAGGAGTGTTTAAAAACAATCAAAGGGGGATTTAGGTTAAATAAGGCTATCAATAATAATTAATGATTATTTGGAATAATTATTAATTATGATAAATAATATGATCCAATTTGCATTAGATCACCTCGGGGCACCACCCTTGAAGAAGGGAAAAGTTAGCAATTTTACTAAATCAGTCTCATAAAAATGTACTGAACTGTTTATAACCCTGGTTAATAATTAACTTAATAACTAAAACCAAATTTACCATTACAGCTAGTAATGGTTGTAGGATTTTGGAGTTCTTGACAGTGTAGAGGTTGGCAACATTCACTCATGTACAATATTAAATAGACAGCAAGAAGGTTCAAGGTCTTAACATGTACTATATACGTGTGTGTGTGTGTGTGTGTGGGTGTGTGTGTGTGTATGTGTGTTGTAGGAAAAGGAAGGTATATATATATATCATATATGGGCCTCACACGGACGGCACCATGATATATAATGTAGGAGACACTACCTTGATAATAATGTGATAATTAATGACTGGTAATTAATTATACTTTATACGGGGCACCACCCTCCTATTGATTTTATCGGAATAACGGGAAGGACATTATTCAGAACCAATCATACGGTTGGAATATCAATTTAATCAGTCTGTTAAATTTCAAATTTATATTTGATCTCCTATTCTGAAGCAGTGAATTCTTTGCACGTATCCATCGGTTCTCCACATTAAAATTAAGTTTCAGACAAACGATTTTATATGTTTATTGACTAAATAATTAGGGGTAACATAAATAAACTGACAATTTTAGACAAACAACAGATAACAGAAAATGTAAAGATTGTAATTAGGAAAGTAATAAAGTTATGTGACCGTCGGCAGATGGTAAAGTTAAAGGGTCGGGTTTTCCTATACTAAATATTAAGGGAGTAATTTTTAATACTAACGAGACCCTAATCTCAATTCTCTTAAATTCATAAGATAGAAGTCGGAACTTGGACAGAAGAAATAACTAAACAGAAGTCAGAACTTTAGACACCATTCATTCTCACGTATGTGGATCCAGCTGTATGAAGACGTTCAGCCTGGTTTGTCTGGGAGTCAGGAGGTCCTGAAGCTTGGTCTCCTTGAGAGTTCTGGGTTGGACTATGGCACGGCGGGTCGGTTCGATAGCCAGAAGGAAGGCCGGTACTCTGTTGAGGAGCTCTTGGTCCGAAGGCCCAGCGGGGTTTTTCGCCTTGGGAGCGCTGGGGGCAGAGTCGGTCTCGGCTGGGAGCACACAAAGTCTCTTTTGTTGGAGACTCCTTGCCAGGCTTCTGAAGCAGACGATGACTGCAACGTTCTTCATCAGACGATTAGTCTTGAAAAAGACTTTTTCTTTGTTGTTTCAAGTGGCGGGTCTTAAGTTCTGATTCTGAAACTGATTCAACTTCTTCTGGATCAGGCGGTGATACTTTAACGGTATATTAAAATCAAAAATCAAAAAGAAAAGAATTTCGTTGTATCAAAACTTAGATAAAAGTAAAGCACTTAAAGTAGTGATTCAATTCGCTTTTCTTAGAGCTTGTTGCAAAAATAAAAGTAAAGATTACTTTAAAAATAAAAATAAAAGAAGTGAAGAGAAGAGAAGAGAAGAACAGGAGAGAAGCAGGGAGAGAAGAGAAAAGTGAGGATGAGAGCGAGGATCAGAAGTGCAGAAGTGTAGTGACAGAAGAGAATGAAGAAAATGAGCAGAGCCTGTGTCTGTTTTATGGCCTGTAGCAGGCAGCCTGAAAACAGGGGTGGGGGCTGGCTGACAATCATTCCTTCTGTGTCCTGAGTCTAGGCTCACAGAAGTTTAATCTAACTAAACTATTGTTTTAATGTTTCAAAATCATGTTTAACCTTCCCAAAGACTTTACCATCTTAAAAGTCGAATTTTTGTCTTCGTTTAAAGATGTAACACGAGTATGACCACTTATCATTCAAAAAGAATTAAAACATGATTAAGGCATAAAACAAAGTATACAACATAAAACAATAAAGTATACAATACACCGTAGGACCAAGGTCTTATACATATTCCTTGTAGTTCTATCTCAACAAAGCATATCAGACATTTAACAGGTAAATAACACAAGTATTACACAAAGAAGGATAAGGATCTGTAAGTCACAAAGGGGAGGGGCTGGTTTCTCCCAGACCTCAAAACTCATTAAGCAATAAACTTCATCTGGGCTTACCAATAACATGGAAAAGATCTATTGTATGACCTTCTTAAGCCTGATTTATGCTTCTGCGTAGCTACGCCGTCGACGCAGACCCCTAAGCGGACCCTACGCCGTAGCCTGACGTGCACCACCAAAAAATCCTGACTACGCGTCACGTCGACGCGTCAAGACGCGAACGGCAAGGACTGTGATTGGTCCGCAACACGTCACGTCAACACGCAAGAGTCAGAGACACACAAACAGACACACAAAGCTGCGGACTGGTTCGCACAGCCAGTTAAAGACAGCGTGAATGTCATTTACTTCAACTAACAGCGAAGTAAAGTGAGAAACTTCTCGGTCAGACTGACAGACAGCTGTTAGCTCCGTTAGCACCGCCGCCTGTCTGACTACGTGTTGTTAGCCTGTTAGCATAACAAACCTGAATCACTGACGTTGATGACGTCCACCGACACCAATGCGTTCCCTCGACGCAGAACTTCGAATGCTCAATGACGGCGTAGGGTCGACGACGTAGCTACGCCGTCGCCGCGACGCAGAAACATAAACCAGGCTTTAGGCTATTTGGGAATCTGCTAACATTAAGAATGAGATTGTAGTTTAATAGTTATTCAGAACATATTGGGATTTGGATAAGTAGAGAGACAGAGTGGTGTTGGGATGTCACAGACAGGGTCGTAAAACAGTTCGGCCCCTGAGGGGGGGGACTGGGTCATCTTTACCATCTCCAACATCTACTCCCACTTCCTGTCATCTGATGTGGAGAGAGAGGACTCTATTGCCCTTAGTCCTTATAACTTAATAAAATAAGTTTTCTCGTGATATGCTTATAGCAAGAAAGCAACACATCGTCCCACTCTGTAGAACAAGAAGACTTGTGCTTGACCTGTTTGTCCTGAGGAAAAAGGAGTTCATCTTCTTTGGAGGGGGGAAAGAGGAAGCGAATAGTCAGTCAAACAGAGAGGCTTTGTTTAGGTTAATCTTGTCTTGTGGTTGAGAGGTGAGGTCAGAGGACGGGTATAGGAAGCAGGGACTCGTGATGGAGACATAAGGGCATGTGATCTTACAGTGTGTATGTGTGTGTGTGTGCCTGGCAGAACAAAGAAACAATGGCAGTCAATGATATCACATGTGGGGGTGATATGCTCTAGCCTCAAGGAATGTGTGTCTGTCCCTGTGTGTGTATGTGACGTGATGCCAGGTTATAGAAGATGGTTAGTTGCATGCAGAGACTCTGAGACTGTGTGAAGCATAATTCGGCTAATGTTGAATTAGCCGTCTAGGGAAGGAAACTACCAATAACTTAAGGTCACAGTAACACCAACAGTGAATGAACATATATATATTGAACACAAATGCATTACATCAGCCAGAGTTTAGTCCTTTGCTTAGCCATGCTATGCTTTGCTATCTAAGCCCCGTTCAACGTTACCAACGTTACCAGTCTTTGAACAGAAGGTGCTGGTGGTTGCAGGAGAAAGTTGGGGCTCCAATATTGAACAAAGCTGTTCTTGCTGTGCAAGGTTTGATGAAAGTCGGCAGAGGAGGAAACTGGTCGCTCCTTTCCTTTGTAAGGATAGCAGCTCGGTGCTAACCTGCTTGGTGTTCCTCAGATCCTCAGATTGGCAGGACCTCGTGTCGCTGCAGTGAGGAGAAGTTCTTTGGGCCTGCTGCCAATGCAGCTTGCAGCTCTCCACAGCTTGTTGGGCCCACAAGATGGGATCTTAAAGGGAGGCAGCCCGTGGGGGGGAGGTGGAGAGGAGCCCTTGAAGATCCGAAGTTGAAAAAGTTGAGGGTGTTGAGCCAGAGAGAAAGAACAATGTATGCTCTGTGGTTTTGACTACCTGATCAGCAGGGGGTCTGTCACCCTGACCAAGAGAAGCGCAAACCTGAATTTTGCACCTAGGTGTGAAGAAAGGGGAATTCTGGGACACTGAGTTCAGTTCAAAGTCCATTTTGAAATCCACAATGAATGACTTCATCTGTGGGTCCCAACATTTGTACACAGCCTGATTAGTTTAAGGCCAATTAAAAACCTGCTGCACTTATGTTTTGATATTTTAATGAACTAAAAATAATGTTAGAATATAAACTAAATGTTTTATGTTAACATGACATATTGTCACTTTCTTATTCAGTGAATTGAAACATTTGTGTCACTCTGCGTAACAAAGACACTAATCTGCAGTCTGACGAGGATCATGTGACACGCTGGTCTTTGCGTCAGGCGAACTATAACTCTCATGTTGCTGCTCTGGAAAGTTTTGTGTCGTAACCGTAATCTTTGAGCAGAGTGAACAAATCTGGATCCTGAAAAACTTTTTGTTAGTTTGACTTTACAATGACAAAGTGATGATACATCATTATGATTGAGTTTAATTTAAAAATAATGACATTTCAATGTCATTTTAACATTTATTCTCTGTTATTATGACACAGAATTAATATGATGTAATACTGTTTGTCTTTACAGTACAACAACATTATTTAAAGGAGCACTGAGGAGTTTTATAGAATAATTTTAATATTCAAAATATTAATGAGGTCTAAATACAAACTTTTGGCCCTCAGAGGAAAATAAAGTCCCAGAGAAACAGAGACGAGCACAGACTTTACACTTGTTCACACTAGTTTAACCTGTGGACTTTATATGACTGTAGATTTACACAACGGATGAACAATATTGGATTTTTGCCTTTTAGGCGACGCTGATATCTGCACATATTTTTCACAGCTAACTGCAGAGAACATCAAGTCTCTCTTAACGAGTAATGAAGTTATTATTTTGTCTGCTCCTAACGTGACGGCTCCTTGGCAGATGCAGCAGAGCAGTCCAGATACACTGATGACACTCTGTCACATCCAGAGGAACACGGGGATGATGCTGGACTGGACAGTGGAGCTGATCTCAGAGCAGTTCACACTGCAGCACTGACAGTCATACCCACGTGTTGTGATTGGTCTGTCAGTCACTGCTGGATGAAGCTCTCCTCTCCGTCAAGTCAGAGCCTCTCCACCCACAAGCTGATGGTGCTGCTTCAACCTCTCTGGATCATCAGGACACAGCTGATCCTCTCAACACCTCCACCTTTCTCATCACATCCACTCTGACAGAGATCAGCTGATGAGAGAATCAGAGAGAGCAGAAGTGATACATGAATGTTTACAGAGACTCCCTCCATCAGCTGTCAGTCAGTGATATAAAGACCAGCAGGACTTCAGTCCTGTTCAGACCACAAGTGGAACGGCTGTGTAGCGTAGCCAGCTTCCTTTCAGCTTCATGTTAACGTGTTGGAGTGAAGCTCACACACAAACACACGATCACGAGCGTCTGGCTCATCTGATTGGCTGACTACTGACCTCAGAGTCTCAAGTCTACAGTTTGGACTCTCCAGAGCTTCACTCCTGAATCCTGCAGGTTGTTGCACCTCAGCTCCAGCTCTCTCAGACGGGAGGGGTTGGACTTCAAAGCTGAGGCCAGAGAAGCACAGCTGATCTCTGACAAACTGCACCACCTCAATCTGAATGAAGAATAAATGATGTAACTTCACAATTTAAATATTCAGTCAGTATAAGCATCACAAAGCTTCATTTTAATTAAACATTAAAATGTTGTAAAAAAAAAATACATTTCTGAATATGTTTGTTATTGTCTGATAGTAAAAAAAGAGATTATTTAACTTTTCACTGTAGAATGTATTTTCATCACTTCAAAAAATCATTTTAAAAAACATGATTTGGAATCTAAGACGAAAATCAATAGTTGAGGATGATCAGAGTGAATTTTTCATATTGTTATATGAAGGTTTTAAGGTCTGCAGTGTAGTGTCAACACAACTTTCACATCATATTAATCTGACCACAGAAGTAAAAAATGGTGTCTGACCTCAAAGTCTCCAGTCGACAGTTTGGACTCTCCAGTCCAGCACAGAGAAGCTTCACCCCTGAATCCTGCAGCTTGTTGTCACTCAGCTCCAGCTCTCTCAGATGGGAGGGGTTGAACTTCAGAGCTGAGGCCAGAGAAGCACAGCTGATCTCTGACAAGCTGCAGCTCTCCAATCTGAATTAAGAATAAATCATGTAAATTTAAATGACAATTTTCCTGCTTGAAATCATTCAGTGTTTAATAATCTGTTCAGAGCTGAAGAAGGTTTAGAATGTAGACGTTTAGAAAATGAAACTCCACACACCTGAACCCAACCATGTGTCTTTTGTCCAACGCGACTTAAACTTCATCCAACCTCCTTTATTCAAAGATTCAAGACTTTCTTCTCAGAGACTTAAATCTCTGCAGGGGGCCACACCTTTCTGATGTCACCTTAGGGGGTCTGTGTCCAACAATTTGTGTTACTTTACAAACCTGACAAACAAACATCCACACCTTCCTCACTCTGTGATTGGTGAGCTGAGGTCAGGTGAGACAGAGCCCAGGTTTCAACTTCTAATTTTGTCCAGGAAAGAGAAGCTGTGAAATTACTGCTGGTGAGTAAGAGGGAATTGAAGATCTAGTGCATTCTGTGAGGAAGGTTAGCTGTAATATTTAATCTTGTCTAGATACTTTTTGGGTAAATTGTTGTGAAACTGTTGAAACTGAGTGTTAACAGGCAGTTTCACCCTCGTCAGCTGTGACCAGTAGGCTTGATTGCAGGGTGGAGCTAAGCCTGCATGAGGTAAATCTAGCACATAAGGGCTAGTCGCTGCAGTGACAGGCCAGCCGAATGAAGACTGGCGAAGAAAGACTTAGGGGGTCTCTCTGCGGGAGTCTGTCGAGGAAGTCAAAGTAACTTGCTGTCCACTGCCGATTGCAGCCATGAACTTTACCCAATCCCAGTCAGGACATCAAACTAGAGAATATTTCACAGGAGACACATTGCTCGAGGCTGTAACCCAGCAAATCTCTGCTATCCGACATTCTCCACCAGTACTGAACTTGAAGTACTAGGGAAGCTATGGAACTGCCAGTCTGCAGTCAAGAAGGCAGACACCATTTCAGCCTATACTCTAGATTTCCTGGCCCTTACCAAGACCTGGATCCCCCCCAGAAAACAATGCCACTCCAGCTGCCCTCTCATCTGCTTACTCCTTTTCACACTCTCAGAGACAAACAGGTCGAGGAGGAGGAACTGGCCTCCTCCTCTCCCCCATGTGCTCCTACCAGGTCTTTCCCCTGGACCACCTTCCCAGATCTCCTTTTGAATTCCATGCTGTCTCTGTCACACTTCCTTTCAAACTCAACATTGTGGTGAACTATCACCCTCCCATTCCTCTCCGTGACTACTTTGATGAGATGGACACCTTCCTAAGTTCCTCCCCTGACGATGGCACACCGCTCGTTGTCCTGGGTGACTTCAACATCCCCCAGTGAAGCTGTGCTCACCTGAATTCATCGACTTCTTCTCCACAATTGACCTCACACTCTCCCCCGACCCAGGAACCTACTCAATCTTGTCTTTACAAGATCTTGTAGTACCTCGGCACTCTCTGTTACCCCGCTCAACTGTGTCTGACCACCAAGCTGTCACTTACCCATTCCCCTTAAAATCCACCACCTCCCTCTCCCCCAGACCTCACACGGTCACCACCCACTGCACCCGCCCAATCTGAAATCCCTCTCTCCCTCCACTCTCTCCTCTACTGTTCTTTCCTTACTACCATCAACAGACACATTTTTTCTAATGTCTACTGAGGAAGCCTTCTCCACTCTACTGTCCTCCCTCTCCTCATCTTTAGACACTCTCTGTCCACTCATTTCCCGATTGGCACGATCCTCTCCTCCTCCTCCCTGGCTGTCTGAATTTCTGCAAACCAATAGATCAGTGCTACGAGCAGCATGGAGAAAATGAAGAGAATCACATCATCCTGATGACTTTGCTCACTACCACCATCTCCTCTCTGACTTCAAATCAACAGTATCAGCAGCCAAATCTGCCTGATACCTGTCAAAGATCAACTCCTCTGCCTCCAGCCCCAGGAAATATTCTCCTTATTCTCTTCTCTCCTTACCCCTCGTACCACTTCCCCTCCTTCCTCTCTCACTGCTGATGACTTTGCAACTTACTTTACCAAGAAAGTAAAAGACATCATTTCCTCATTTACTCCTATGCCCACCCAGAAAGCACCTTCCCAGATTGTCACCTCCGATGGCCTTACCTGCTTCAGGCCTCTCTCCTCTGAAGATGTTGTTACACAAGTGATGTCTAACCGGGCCACCACCTGTTCCCTTGACCCGATTCCCTCCTCCCTTCTCCAAGACATCTCTCACGACATCCTGCCATTCCTTACCACTCTGGTCAACTCCTCCCTTACTTCAGGCCTCCAGCTCCTTTCAAGACAGCCACAGTAAAGCCACTCGTAAAGAAACCCACCCTAGACTCAGCTGACATCTGATACTACAGACCTGTATCTCTTCTTTCATTCCTCTTTAAAACCCTGGAGCGTGCAGTGTACAACCAACTGTCCCCCTATCTTTTAGAAAATGACCTCCCTGACCCAAATCAATCAGGCTTCAGGACTGGTTGCTCTACTGACATGGCCCCCCTTTTATGGTGACGCCAGAGCCTCATTCAACTTTTCATTCTCATTCTCCTCGACTTATCCTCTGCATTTGATACAGTCAACCACCAAACCCTCTTTTCCACTCTGGCTGAACTTGCCATTGCTGACTCTGCTGTAACCTGGTTCACATCATATCTGACAAATTGCACCTTTTAGGTCACATGGAACGGCTCCTTGTCCAAACCCTGCCTTCTGGAAACTGGTGTCCCTCAAAGCTCCTGCAGATTTGCCCTCTACAACATCTGCAGGATCCGGTCTATTCTCACAAAAGACGCAACGCAACTCCTGGTCCAAGCACTGGTCATCTCCCGCCTGGACCACTGCAACTCTTGGCTGGACTACCAGCCTCTGCCACTAAACCGTTGTAGCGTATCCAGAACGCTGAAGCATGCCTCGCTTACAATCTTTTCCAAATTCTCCCATGTGACCCCCCTCCTCCATGACCTCCACTGGCTTCCTGTTGGGGCCCACATCCGATTCAAGACGATGGTGCTGGCCTTCAAGGCCATCAATGGAACTGCACCCGTCTACCTCCAAACACTGGTCAGACAGGTCCAAGACGGCGGCGCGCACGGACGCAGTGGCCAGAGGCTCCCAGCTACTTTGCACCTTTTTGTGTTTTTTCTGTCTGGTTTGTCTATTTCTAACACACCCATGCCATAGCAATTCCATCTACAACCATCAAAACTGAGGCATTAGATTCCAAGCGAAAATGGAAATTACAAGTGCCTTTTCACAGACCCACAACATCCCACCGGAGACTGTGAGACTGCCGTGCGCCCCGTGGACTGTTGTCGTGCCCGGCAAGCACCGGTGCAAGGAGAAAAAGCAGAAACGTGGACGTCGGGCAGGCCTGCTAGCCCAGCTATGGAAACAGCCGCACCGACCTCCACTACCATCTATACTCCTCAAAATGTCAGATCCCTGGCAAACAAGATGGATGAGCTGCAGTCACAGATCGCCTATAATCACCTCATCAGTGTTGTCTGCTGATTGCTAGTGAAACCTGGCTACACCCGCTAATCCCCGACGCTACAGTGGCGCTAGCAGGCCGCACCATCCACCCCCATGACCGGACCAAAGCCTCCGTTAAGACCAGAGGAGGTGGACTCTGTGTTTACGTGCATGAGGACTGGTGCTCAGACAGCAGGGTAATCAACACCTACTGCTCACCGGACCTAGAAGCCATGTCTGTCCAATGCGAACCCTTCTACCTGACACAGGAGCTAACAGTAGCCATTGTGACTGTTGTTTACATCCACTCAAATGCTAACATTAGCACGGCACTTGGCCAGCTTCAGCTCTTGGTAACTAAGCAACAGAGGGCTCATCCAGATGGCGTTAACATCATCGCAGAGGACTTTAACAAAGCACGCCTCAAGACTGTTCTCCCCAAATTCGACCAGCACGTCAAGTCTGCTACTAAGGGAGAAAACACATTAGATTATGTTTACTCCAACATTAAACATGCCTACAGAGTGTCCCCCCTCCCCCACATCAGACAAGCAGATCACCTCTCCCTGCTAATCTTTCCGGCCTACACCCCCCTCAGGAGGCAAACAAAACCAGTCACTCAGACCATCACAGCCTGGCCTGGAAATGCTCTCACCTAGCTGCAAGACTGCTTCGCCTGCACAGAGTATTTTTGAAGATCAGGACCTGGACACACACACCGAGTCTGCCTTTTTCTACATCAAGTGCTGTATAGAAAACGTCACAGTGGAAAGACGCATCCGGGTCTTCCCAAACAGGAAGCCCTGGATGACAAGTGAAGTCCAGACCCTGATCAGAGCTCGCAACTCGGCCTTCAGGACAGGAGACAGAGCTCTCTACAGCATCGCCAGAGCTGACCTGAGGAGGGGCATTAAACATGCCAAGGACTCCTACAAGAGGAAAGTAGAGGGACACCTGACTGACAACAACCCACAACAGATGTGGAGGGGCATCCAGGCCTTAACCAACTACAAAGGCTGCCCCCCTCCCACATCCTGCAGCAGCAGCAGCACCCTGGCAGAGGAGCTGAACAGCTTCTTTGCCTGGTTCGAGACCACTACCAAACACCTGCAGTCACTGACTCCCCCTGGCTCCAGCACCTCTCTCTCTCCAGGAGCACGAGGTGAGGAAGTACCTAAGAGAAGTGAACCCCAGGAAAGCTGCTGGTCCTGATGGTATACCGGGAGCGGTGATTAAAGCATGTGCAGACCAGCTGATAGGGATCCTCACCAAGCTCTTCAACCTCTCCCTGTCAGATGCCACCAATCCCACATGTCTGAAGGCCTCCACTATCATCCCCATCCCCCAAAAACCTGCCATAGACAGCCTGAATGATAACAGACCCATCGCTCTGACGTCTGTAATCGTGAAGTGCCATCGCCCTCACACTCCACACAGCGCCGAGCCACCTGGAAAACAATAAGAGCTATGTGAGGATGCTCTTCGTGGACGACAGCTCAGCGTTCAATACAATCATCCCAGACATTCTTCACAGCAAACTGATACAGCTACAGATCCCCCTCCCCACCTGCATCTGGATTAAAAACTTTCTGTCGAGCCACCTACAATCTGTGAGACTCGGCCCCAACCACTCCTCCACACTCACACTCAAGGCTGCGTTATGAGCCCTCTACTGTACGCCCTGTACACCTACGACTGCTCTCCAACCAACCCAACCTACAGCATTATAAAATATGCAGACAACACAACAGTGGTTGGACGCATCTACCATGGGGACGAGACAGCATACAGGGCTGAGGTGAAGGAACTGTCAGGCTGGTGCTCAGACAATAACTTGACCCTGAATATCCTTAAAACAAATGAAGCTCAGCGCAAATTCATGCAGGACACGGAAGTCATAAGCCCCAGCTGTAGTCAGCTGACAGCCAGCTGATCAGATCAGCTCCAGTCTCCGACCAACCAATCACTTTTCCAAATTAGGCGGTCCATTTAAACCCAAACCGTCATTCACTGATCTCTCCTTCAACACTGCTGCATGCACGTCACCGCTGCCGGCAAGCTTGCCACCACCACCCCAGCCTCCACCTGCTTATTCTGAGTCTAAAATGGCTCAATTCATCTAGTTGCTACAATTCTACTCCGACGGGGGGTATGCATTGCGCTCCCCAGATTGACCTAGCATGCTGCTTGTCAAATCCGGGGAGCTCCTTGAGTGGAGCCTGTATATCATTTGTCGCAATAAATGATTTAAGCAAATGACGAGAGTGTTCCTGAATGAAAAGAACTAATTATGGACTTCAGGAAGCACAGTCATAAATGGAGATCAGGTGGAAACTGTCACCACCTTGTATGTTTGTATCATTAGCCGTCAATCATAGCACTTATGCACTTAAAGAATATTTGACAAATGGCAGTTACGACCCTCAGATGAGGGTTTGACAATTCTTTCTATATTTCGTCGTACTCCATCGACGATATGTCCTGGTTTCTCTCTTGTGACAAATTGACTTTTTTTAAGACGTTTTGGACAAAAGCGTTTCCTAAATGCCCTAAACGTAAATGTAAATGTAAACTTCTCTCTCAGCTCTTTTTTCATTTGTTACACAACTATTTCTGTCACTTTGAAATTTGAACTGAGTCAAACACTACCAACATCTTCCGGGAGAGAACATGTGAGAAGTTCCCTCCATATTTAAACCATTGTTGAGCCTCCAGCAGCTCTTGGCTCCACCTTTTGCTGTCTGAAACAGCTATGAACACTTTTAGCTTCACTGTTGCTCACTGATCCCATGCTAAAATGTGGAGTTAACACACTGCAGACCACTGATTGGTCAGTGGGAAGAGCCAGAGTCGTCTTGTCCTCCACGCTCTGACGTAACATTTCACTTTCTACCTTTTCAGCAGTATTCTGTCTCGCTGCCTGCAGCCTTTCTCAAGCAAAGCTAGTTTACTTGTTGTGATGAACAACCACACGTGTGTGCTGTGTGTAGAGAATGTGTGGTCGAGCAAAAGAGAGACAGCGAAAAAAAATTAAATTCACTGAATTTTATAGATACACAGAAACACATGAACTGACCTCAGAGTCTCCAGTCGACAGTTTGGACTCTCCAGTTCAGCACAGAGAAGCTTCACTCCTGAATCCTGCAGCTTGTTCTTACTCAACTCCAGCTCTCTCAGATGGGAGGGGTTGGACTTCAGAGCTGAGGCCAGAGAAGCACAGCTGATCTCTGACAACCTGCAGTTCCTCAATCTGAATAAAGAATAACTGATTTTTATTTTGGTTTAAAAGACAATTATCCTGCTTGAAATCATCCAGTGTTTAATAATCTGCTCAGAGCTGAAGAAGGTTTAGAATGTAGACATTTAGAAAATGAAACTCCAAACAGCTGAACCCAACAGGATGCAGGTTCAACACTGTCAAATACACAAAGTGAAACAGAGCTCTCATTAATATTAATGACAACGTGCTGCTGCTTCACTAAAAACATAGTGATGTGACTTCTTAAACTCTGCAGCTCCACCAGAGGCTCCATCTATTCAAACTCATGTTGTGCAGCCAAATAAAAACCCTCAGAAACTGATTGAACATTTGATTCTACTATTTAAAGCTCCTGTTATTAAGATTGTTGAATTTTGAGACTCATTCTGACACTTTGGGATTGAAGGTCAGGTCGGCCGCGGTCCCAAAGCATCAGAATTTGATGGGTTGGGAACGAGACTCAAAAAAAAAAAAATCAACTATCTCACCAACAGGTGCTTTAAGATAAAAGTCTTCCTGAGTTGAAGTTTTTCAGTCAGTACAGACGTCACATATCATTATAAAGGTTTGGAACAAACACACGTTTGTTGTTGGCTGACAGAGGAGAAAACACAACGTTTGTGTTTTTATTTTCAGAAGCAAGAAGGAAAAGTGCAAATCAATGATGAAGAGGTTGATAGAGAATAAACAGTATTGAAGCTTTTATGTTATATTACATATGTTTTAAATATGAAGCAGAACAAGATGCTCAGTGTGAATCAGGACAGAATCTAAGAGGTCAAATCCCCTTCAGAACTGAGATCAATCAGAACAGCCAGAGTCGTCTCGTCCGCCACGCTCTGAAGGAACATTTCACTTTCTACCTTTTCAGCATCTTCTGTCTCGCTGCCTGCAGCCTTTCTCAAGTAAAGCTAGTTTTCTTGTTGTGATGAACAACC
This sequence comes from Diplodus puntazzo, assembly GCA_963678695.2. NCBI lineage: Eukaryota > Metazoa > Chordata > Actinopteri > Spariformes > Sparidae > Diplodus > Diplodus puntazzo. Next base: position 28,714,187 of record OZ023172.1, read on the forward strand.
ACATGTGTGTGTAGAGAATGTGTGGTCGAGCAAGAGAGAGAGAGCAAAAACGTAAATTAATTACATTTTATAGACACACAGAAACACATGAACTGACCTCAGAGTCTCCAGTCGACAGTTTGGACTCTCCAGTCCAGCACAGAGAAGCTTCACTCCTGAATCCTGCAGCTCGTTAAAATTAAGGTCCAGTTCTCTCAGATGGGAGGGGTTGGACTTCAGAGCTGAGGCCAGAGAAGCACAGCTGAACTCTGACAAACCGCAGTACTTCAATCTGAACAAAGAATAGCTGATGTAAGTTTAAAAGACAATGTTCCTGCTTGAAATCATTCAGTGTTTAATAATCTGTTCAGAGCTGAAGAAGGTTTAGAATGTAGATGTTTAGAAAATGAAACTCGTATTCGAAGGAGTAGAGGGCGTCGAATAAGAGAGGAAGAACAAGGAAGGCACTGGAGTTTTGACTATCTGGTCAGGGGGTCTGTCACCCTGACCAGTAGTAGCTCAAAGCTGAATTTTGCTTTCTGATGGTGTGGGGGGATTCTGGGACACGAGTTCAGTTCAGTGTCCATTTTGAAATCCACAATGCATGACTTCATCTGTGGGTCCCAACATAAGTATCACTTAAAGGTTCGATAAGAGTTCTTTTGGTGTGTTTAATATTAATAAAGGTCTTTTGTGGCAAAGTTCATTAGCAGTGATCAATAGTCAAGAACATTTTTGTGTTTGACAGTGAAATTGACAGTGAATAGCAACAAAACAAGGTTAAAGGAAGGTCATTGGTTTGACTTGTTAAAGTTTCATTTTGAACAAGGTCAGTAGAAAACCACATTTTGGGTTTACTGTGATTTACTGTGGATGGTTACATTTATTTTTCCTGGCTATTAATAATAATAGTATAAATAATAATAATTTTGATTCTTCTGTTAATAATTTAAAGTTAATGTATTTGGACATAGTTTCATGTTACTCATTTTAAGTGCACTTAACTGCAGTAAGAACACAATAATAAGGTACGTAATAATCCTTTAAAATTGGAATAAACAAAGTTTTATCTGTTATCCAATTAAGAGCACATAAACACATGAAAAGAGGTGTGTCATTTGTCCAATGTGACTTAAACATCATCCAAACTCCTTTTTCAAAGATTCAACACTTTTTGTTCAGAGATTTAAATCTCTGTGTATCTGCGTATGTTGTACGTCAGGCAGCAATATACAATAATGTAGTGTCACGTGTGTGTGTGTGTGTGTGTGTGTGTGTGTGTGTGTGTGTGTGTGTTGTCAGAAAAATTGAGATCCATTTACTTCTGCCTAACACAAATACAAGTAATGGACATTATACATAGTCCTGAAATGATTCTGAAATATACCAAAGGTCTCTCTACTGCATTGTGATTGTCATGATTACAATAGAAATAAGTATTAACTTTGCCATGATTACAGTAAAAGAAGGAAAGTTTGTGACGGAAATGTTAAATCAGTAGAGAAACTGGGATGAGCTGAGGCCGAGAGGAAGTGTTGCAAGACTGTTTGGTTGACAAGAGGACAAGAGCGACTGTCAAACCTCAGTCACTAGCCCTTTTTAGATAGAAAAGGCGGCACATTTGCTCCAGCGTAAAGGCGGCAATGTGCCGGCCTGTCTTTCTGAAACCAAGGAGTAATATTCCTCCTTTTCCAAAAGCCGCCTCTGAGGTAGGCGTAAACATGTGACGTGACGTGAAGCTCCAAGTTGGCTGACACAGAATTTGTCTTCAAAATAAGAGCTTTACATTGCACCCCATTTGAATTTAGAACTGGGTTCGTAGCAGGGGGCTTTTAATTTGAAAGTAGCGACCGTTCCTAGCTTGCGCTACAACAAGCTAACACACCCAAACAGCCGATGAAATCCAGCGGCTGTCCAGTTGCTCATCTTGACGTCTGCGGATGAAGTGATGGACTGACTGCTGTGATCAGCTGTTTCCTGGTTTTAAAACTTCTCGGCTGTGGGTCGCACAACAGTGCAGGTCATTGACACCTCCGCCCACCTCACCCACCGGCCAACATATTTCCGCCTCGGTTTTAGATAGCAGTCGAGGCGGAAATAAGTGTACCCATCCGTGGCGGAAAATCGGCGGACAAGAACAGACCCCCAATTTGCCGGCCTCTGTCTAAAACCGCGGACCGAGCCGCCAAAAGGACGGGCAAATTGGCGGCTTGGTGCTCTGTCTAAAAACGGCTTCTGTCACAAGACGGTTAGATCGTTATGAAATGTAAACCATCATCAAGAGATCGTTAGCCACCACCCGAAGCAAGAGAGTATATAAACCAAGAAGTACGGGCTGAAGAGCGTTCTTCCACTCACTCCAGCCTTGAAGAAACACTTGAGACGGAGAATGTGAGCAGCCCTAACATCGCAGAAAGGACTTCAAGAAATCGTCAGCAGAAACAGACCAAGGAAATAAGAGCACAACGGATTAATCATTTTTGCCAACATGCTGTGGATTACAATTTGGATACTGGAGTACTTTTGTTCACTCTGCTGGCGTGAAGTTTGGACTTTGGGGAAATTGAGAGACCTCGGGCAGGATTGTGATTTGCCTCAAGGACCTGGACTTTCAGCAGGAAGGGAAAGGCAAGCCATGGAGAGACCTGACCCTCCCCATCTCACCTACATTTAAATATTTTTAACCAGGCCTCAGCTCTTTGTGATTTTATCAATAAGGATTTTTGATAATGATTGATAGTAATTGAAATAAGTATTGCGCTGTATGCTTTGCCCTTGCTAAAGTCTATGCAGTAAAACCAACATAATTTAGTTAAAGTGAAAGTTGTGGACATTGATTTTATGTCTCTTTGATGGAAGTAAAAAGTTAGGTGTTAAGTGGCAAAATATCTTAAAGGTTCTTAAAGGTTACTCTAGTCTACCAGATTAAAACAGTCCCTTAGGGTTTACCAAAAGCCCTTACCAAAATCCAACCTGGCACCAGACCAAGTGCTCAGACCATGTAGAGGAGAGCTGCCATTAACGGGTGTAGCTGGTGGCCGTATCTGACTCAAGGGCTTCATGTCAGGTGCCAAATCGGAGGAAGCAGGGTAGAAGTTCGGACTAAGGCAGTTAGACACGAGGAGAGTCTCCTCATTACCACCTTAAGAAATCTCTATTTAAATTCCCACTTTTAAAGTAACCTGTTGTGGGTTTAGTGATCTAAGCCTTTATAACGAAGAACTGTTCCAGTGCCTCCTGCACAGGGCCAAACTCGGGATCTAACAGTGTGTGTGATATAAATATATAATTAGGAGTCAGAACACATGAACTGACCTCAGAGTCTCCAGTCGACAGTTTGGACTCTCCAGTCCAGCACAGAGAAGCTTCACTCCTGAATCCTTCAGGTAGATGTTGTGACTCAGGTCCAGCTCTGTCAGATGGGAGGGGTTGGACTTCAGAGCTGAGGCCACGATTTCACAGTGACTCACTGAGAGATCACAGCCAATAAATCTGTGATAATGGATAACATTAAAAACAATAAAATGTGAAACTCCCCAGGGCTACGGAACTCACCAGCATATAGGGTCAGATAGTGGAATATGTAGATAATTATAAATACCAAGGGACCATCATTGACAATAAGCTTTACTTCAAGACAAACTGTGAAGCTGTGTACAAGAAGGGGAACCTGTCGGGGTAAAACTTGCTTTTTCTTGAGACTCTTTCATTGTGTTGCTGTTTAATGTGTGTGCAGCACTTTGTAACTGCTTTTAAAAGTCTTATATCAAGAAAATCAATCAATAAATGAACCTCCCGAGGTTCATTTATTGATTGTTGTCACTGTAGTTTGTAACTGCACTCGTATGTGTTTACCTCAGCTATGTGTATGGATGCATTTTGTTCTTTGATGCATTTTATTCTGTCACTCCGTCTGCTTTTCACCTCCCATTAAATTAATTCTGCGTCTTCTATTGCATCAATAGTATAATTTGTACTAAAGATTGAGTTATTATCATTTAATGGGTAATAATTAGTCTCAGGTGGAGTTCACCTGGCTGAAGTAAATGTTTTGGAAAGTAGACGACTACATGTCATTTCATCTCTGAGCTTGGTGATGAGAATTGATCCAATAAGCAGGTTTCATACTTGTTCAGGAAAACATGTATCGTGTTGAGGTTTTATATAATGCATGTGTGTAAAGTGTTTGTCTTTAATCCTGAAGGCTTCAGCTTTACCAGGATTTTTAATGTTAATCACATCTGGACTTACCGAGCCTTTCTACAGTTCCTCACAGCTGGAATCAGTCTCTGTTTTCCCTGTTCTGATGTGTCGTAGTTCTGTGTGTCCAACTCATCCAGAACCTCCTCTGACATCTGCAGCATGTAGGCCAGAGCTGAGCAGTGGATCTCAGAGAGTTTCTTCTCTGATCTGTTCTCTGACTTCAGGAACTCTTGGATCTCCTTATGGACTGAGTGGTCGTTCATCTCCATCAGACAGTGGAAGATGTTGATGCTTCTGTCAGGAGAGATCTCAAAACTGTTCATCTTCTTCAGGTTGTTGATGGCTCTCTGGATGATTTCTGGACTGTTGTCTGTCTGACCCAGCAGGCCTGCTAAGAGTCTCTGGTTTGACGTCAGAGAGAGGCCATGAAGGAAGCGAACAAACAGGTCCAGGTGGCCATTTTCACTTTCGAGGGAATTCTCCATGGCGCTCCTCAGGAACTCATCCAGGATTGAATCAACATATTCGTCCCCAAAGAAGTCCTTCAGTACCTTTGTGTTCCTGTTGGTGTGACAGTGGAACATGTAGACTGCAGCCAGAAACTCCTGAATGCTCAGATGAACAAAGCAGTAGACTGTTTTCTGGAAGATCACACTCTCTCTTCTGAAGATCTCTGTACAAACTCCTGAGTACACCGAGGCCTCTGTGACATGAAGACCACAGCGCTCCAGGTCTTCTTGGTAGAACATGATGTTTCCTGTCTCCAGATGTTCAAACGCCAGCCTCCCCAGCTTCAGAAGAACTTCCCTGTCAGCCTCCGTCAGCTCCTGTGGACTCGTCTCACGTCCCTCATCGTACTTCTGCTTCTTCCTCTTTGTCTGAACCAGCAGGAAGTGTGAGTACATGTCAGTCAGGGTCTTGGGCAGCTCTCCTCTCTGGTCTGTAGTCAACATGTGGTCCAGAACTGTAGCAGTGATCCAGCAGAAGACTGGGATCAGACACATGATGTGGAAGCTCCTGGAGGTCTTGATGTGTGAGATGATTCTGCTGGACAGATCTTCATCACTGAACCTCCTCCTGAAGTACTCCTCCTTCTGGACGTCAGTGAAGCCTCGTACTTCTGTTACCCTGTCCACACATGAAGGAGGGATCTGATTGGCTGCTGCAGGTCGGGAAGTTATCCAGACGAGAGCCGAGGGAAGCAGCTTCCCCTGGATGAGGTTTGTCAGCAGCACGCTGACTGATGACTTCTGTGTGACATCAGACACGACCTCATGGTTGTTGAAATCCAGTGAAAGTCTGCTTTCATCCAGGCCGTCAAAGATGAACAGAAGTTTACAGACAGCGAGCTTCTCTGCTGTCACCTTCTGTAATGTTGGATGGAAAACATGGAGCAGCCTGAGAAGACTGTACTGCTCATCTCTGATCAGGTTCAGCTCCCTGAACGACAGCAGAACCAGCAGACGGACATCTTGGTTTTCGGAGCCCTCTGCCCAGTCCAGAGTGAACTTCAGCACCGAGAAGGTTTTTCCAACTCCAGCGACGCCGTTGGTCAGAACGACTCTGATGCGTCTCTGTTGGTCAGGTGAGGCTTTAAAGATGTCGCAGCACCTGATTGGAGTTTCACTGAAGGTCTTCTTCTTGGAAACTGTCTCAAGCTGCCTCACCTCATGTTGGGTATTAACCTCTTCACTCTGTCCCTCTGTGATGTAGAGCTCAGTGTAGATCTTGTTAAGGAGGATTCCACTTCCTGTTTCATCACTTCCTGCTTCATCACTTCCTTCAGTCACACGTTCACATCTCCTCCTCAGACTGTTCTTATGTTCATGGAAAACCTCCTGCATACCAACATTCACTGAAAGAAGAGAAAAAAGTGGGAGACAAAAAATACAATTTGACAATCAGCAGTCACTGGTCTTTTCATTACAAATTAAAAACCATCAGTATAAGAATATGTTTGTTGTTTCCTTTCTTTCCACCTTAACGTTGTGGAGAGCTTTGTGTGTCCCTGTGATCCTCGGAGCTCTGGTGTCGGGGCCATTAGCCCCTGGAAGGGTCTCACAAAGCTAATGAGCCCCAGAGGAGGGGCCATACTGAGAGGGATTCAAAGAACCTCTATGAATCAGCCACAAAGGTGCTGCAGCACCTGAACCAGGAAAGAGAAATCAGGGCACCTTTCTGGAGCTAAACCTGGGAGTGGAGGTCACTGGTGAATATCTGGTGGCTGGTCTTTGACTACATGGAGACGCCACCCTGTGGGCTGACTACCAGCAGGGACAGGCGTTGGGGTCGGGTGTGTGCCAGTTTCATGCAAAAGAAGGAAGGTGAACTGATTCCTGGCATCAGACTGGTCCTCAGGACAGGGAATGTCTCCTCTCATGGGGGAAGGAACAGGTGCTGGTGCGGGAGGTGGGGCAGTACCAACTAGATTTAGTTGGGCTCACCTCTATGCACAGCACTGTTTCTTGAGCTGAACTGCTTTGCTTGAGGGACAACATCTCAGTTTGGCCCCTGTAAATGACCAGCACCTGCACCTCAGCCCGTCCACTACACTCTGCTGCTGCTAACTGCTTGTTATTCCCTCATTACAAGGGAGGACCAGCTACTGCTCAACTAAATCCAGACTGGCTGATGTCCTGGATTCACAATAGTGACACAAGGCCAACGATATCACCTCCCAAAATGGTTTACACGCACTAAGCAAGCACTGGCATCTGCTGCAGCTTTAACGAATCCGGACTACTTGTCAACACTTAACCTGGATGTTTCTGAAAAGGAGGGCATTGTGAATGCAGTACTCTATCAGAAAAAGGATGGAGAAAGAAGAGTGCTGATGTATCACAGTTCAAAACTGGACAACATGGAAAGAGGTCAAGGAGGGTGTGCTCGTCACCTCGCTGCACTGTCAAAAGCCATAATGAAAACGGAACACATGGTGATGTGTCATCCACTCAAAGTCAACACAAACCATGGAGTAGTGGCATTCCTAAACTCCAGTGCATTCACTTTCTCAGCGGCAAGAAAGATCAAAATCACAGCTGCATTGACACAGCCACATATCACCTATCAAGCTGAAGGGATCAATATGGCTGCCAACATGACAACAGAAGAACACCTCCCACATGACTGCGCTGTGATTGCAGTCAAAGACATCAGGCTCAGGCCGGACCTGCAAACAGAGCCTTTGCTAACACCGGACTTGACACTGTACACAGATGGATGCTGCTACAAAGGAGAACATGGCAACGTTGCCTCCTATGCGGTCGTGAAGCAAGAACGACAGAAACACGAAGTCATCGACCAAGGGATAATCCCACAACCGGCCTCAGCACAACTGGCTGAGGTAATTGGATTGACAAAAGCACTACAACGGAGTGAAGGGCTCAGAGTAAGCATCTACACTGACTCCGCCTATGCTCATGGAGCTGTGCATGTGGATGGTCCACAATGGGTGAGAAGAAGCTTTCTGACTACTGCCGGCACACCTGTGAAACATAGAGAGCGGCTGGAAGAGCTGATCAAAGCTGTACTTCTCCCGAAAGAAGTGGCCATCATGAAGTGCAAAGGGCATGCCAAAGGATCCTCAGATGTAGTAAAAGGGAACGAAGCAGCAGACACTGCAAAAAGGCTGGAGGATACAAAGGACAAATGATGGCTGTCATAGCCACAAATTTACCGGAACTGACAGAAAACGACATCAAAAGCATGCAAGAGGAAGCAGGAGTCTATGAGAAAAACGAGTGGATAAAGAAAGGAGCCACACAAAAGGAAGGACTTTGGAGATCTCATGATGGAAGAATCGTCACTCCTTCAAAATTGTGCCAACTACTCCTGAAGCAAGCTCATGGGCCAGCACATGAGTGCAAAAAGACCACGTTGAAAAACATAGACATTCTATGGTGGCATCCATTCATGACTGACATGGTTAACAACTATGTGGCTGAATGCAATGTGTGCAACGGACACAACCCCAAACCAGTCTACAAATGCCCAATGGGCAAATTCCCTGTTCCAGATGCCCCATTCAAAGACATCACCATCGACTACACTGACATGGGGGCAGACAACAGAGTGCAGGGTTTGAGATACCTTCTGGTGATGATTGACAGATACACCAAATGGGTTGAAGCAATTCCCTGCCGAAAAGAAGACGCCAAAACGGTTGTCAAATGGCTGAAAAACGAACTCATTCCCCGATATGGAGTTCCACGCTCCATCAGGTCAGATAACGGGTCTCATTTCAACAACAAATGCTTGGCAGAAGTAGAGGCAGCGTTAGGGATCACACACAGGTTCGGAAGTGTCTATCATCCTGCGTCACAGGGGATAGTTGAGAGAGCAAACCAAACATTGAAGCGAAAAATCGCCAAAATTTGCGCAGGTACTAAACTTACATGGGTAGATGCTCTGCCTTTGGCGTTAATGTCAATGAGAAACTCTCCTCACAGCAAAACACAGTTGACTCCTCATGAGTTGTTGACAGGCCGTCCTATGCCAGGTCCACCCAGAGAGGGAGGACACCTCCCTACTCTTGATGTGTGGCAAATTGACTGTGACAAATATATGTCTGCTTTGACTAACCTGACACGAGTTTTGTGCAAACAGGTGCAGAGTGTGGAGGACGGGCCAGAGGCAACCCAAACGGAGACTCCTGTTGTAAGTGTGGGTGACTGGGTACAGGTGAAAGTCCACAAGAGAAAGTGGTCTGAGCCCAGGTGGACAGGACCGTATGAGGTAATTGAATGTACTTCACATACAGTCCGTGTTAATGGCAAAACAGGAGCAAATTGGCACCACCTGACACATTGTGTTCCAGCTGCACCACCATCTCGCACTTTAAGCGAGATTAGAACTGATTTGAAAGAACAGACTGCAGGCACCAAAACTTAGATTTCCATTTTGACAACTAACAAACCTCTGCCTGCTGCCACTCTGGTGGAGAGATGGAGATAAACAGACCATGGCACCCATTTCGCCTGCCAGGTTTCTGTGGTCTCAGAGGAACTATGATCTGCTTCCTTGTGGTGGCACTGATGATAGTTTTTCCCTTATGGTGGATTGATTTTCACTATAAGATCGAACATGACACCCATGCTATTCATAACAACACACACAGGCACAAGAGGTCTACCACCATCAATCACCGTCCAATCACACTCCAATTCCTTAAAGGTGTTGATGGCGCTAATCAATTTGACTTGTGCGACGTAGTTCCCTGCGACCATTTTCAGAAAAGACACATCCGTTCTGATAAGTATCTGTGCACTTTTGCTAATAATGAAGATAGTGCTGGTAATTTGACTAGTGTTTCTTGCTCCACTTGGGCAGATGTGGTTTGTAACACTGGAGACTCTGATTGGGGATATCAGCTTGAAAATCCGGCTAAGCACCGTCTTGACATTTTTGAAGGTGCTACAATTGATAACTGCCCACCCGGTCACTGCAATCCCATTGTAGTTTCACTCAAGAACCCCCTCCTTAGTGATGCCCGCAGTTATGTGTTGGGATCTGCCGAAAATGGCAGGGATCCCCAAGGACTGGTAGTGATAACAGTGGTTTCACCAGCTACCGCCACAGCTAATCGATATAAAAAGATCTCTGCCATGACAAATTCAGACCCTCGTGTGAAATATTTTGACATTTCCGCTCCTGGTGCTGCCTTAGTCTATGAAACTGGCTATCATGATAAGAACTTATGGTTGGACTGGATGTATTTCACTGCTAACTCGAACAATCTTGCTAATTGTATAGCTTGCTCCACAGCCAGACCAACTCTCACCACAGTGCCAGCGCCACTATTTCCGATATCGGACAAAGCTGGGTTTGAGTGCATGTTACAGTTGCACATGATGCCAGATCCCCCCAACTGCCAGGCTTTGAGTAAGTTGTTCCCTGTTGCAGGTGCTGCCATTGTTCCTCCCGTCTTCACCGCAAAGGAGGGTAATTATGTCTGTCTGTTGCGTGATAGCACAACTTTCGTCGGACGCATGCCCCAATCATGGTGTAATTACACTCTAGATGTTACAAGCAGATCTGACATGAAAAATTTGGTGGTTGGGCGCGCTGATTTGTTTTGGTATTGTGGAGGGAAAATTTTACGTAATGTTTTGCCACCTGCTTGGTCCGACGTGTGCACTCTAGTTCGCTTAGCCATCCCTATCACACTGATAGGTGAAAAAAGGGCTGCTGCCCTTGCCAACCACCGCATACGCGCAAAAAGAACTTCCCCTATTGACTTTGACATGACTGCGAGATCACCAACTTATTTTGATGCTATAGGTGTCCCACGAGGCCTGATGAATATAAATTAGCCAACCCCATTTCTAACGGTTTTGAATCAATTTTCCCCTGGGTTACCACAAACAAAAATGTTGACAGAATTAATTTGGTTCACTACAATGTCCAGACACTTACCAATGACACCCGAGATGCAGTTATCGGTCTCTCGGAACAGGGGTCAGCAACATCCCTTATGGCACTACAGAATAGAATGGCTCTTGACATGATGCTTGCTGAGAAAGGTGGAGTTTGTGCTATGATAGATGGTGCGTGCTGTACCTACATCCCCAATAACACTGCCCCTGATGGATCGGTAACAAGGGCTTTAACTGGCCTTAAGACTCTAGCTCATAAAATGGCAGAAGACTCTGGAGTTGACAATGTTGTTCAAGATTGGCTATATTCGGTTTTTGGGAAATGGCAGAATCTCATCATGCCAGCTTTTATGTCAATTGCTGTTTTCACTGCCATTATTACCTGCTGCGGTTGTTGTGCAGTCCCATGCATAAGAACTCTTGTTAACCGCCTCATTACCACTGCCATGTCTAAAGAATCTGCCCCACCTCCCTACCAGATGCCGCTGATCGAAGGTGGTATGGAGGATGTTATTGAGTATGTATTTAACCCTTTATCTACCAACACCCCCTGTATTGACCCCCCGTTTGGTTTAGTTGATCTCCCTGATGTGCTGGATGATGAGTGAGACTGCTGGGTTCTGACTTATATCATTCTTACTGAGACGAGACGGTCAGGCCTGGCACTCCATTGATTAGTTTTTTCCTGATCCTTTCTGTCTAGAGGTTCTATCTAGTAATCATTATGCCTACCAAAGGGGGTTTACCTCCGCAAGTTCTTTTGCCTATTTAAGTTATTTAACTTAAATGTGATGTCTTCATTTTTCATTTTTTGTTTTCTGTTTTCATTGATTGCATGGTGTTTTTCTTTTGCTGCTGGTGTGGGAAATAAAGAAGGAAAACAAACATGGAATGAATGAAAAAAAAAAATAAAAAAAAAGGAAATATATATATATATCCTCAATCACGTTTTGCTTCGCTAGATCAATATATCTCCATTTGATTTTGATATTAAATAAATTTTTATATGTGTGTGTGTGATTTACTAAAGATTAATGACTTATTAAAGATTTATGGTTAATGATGATTATAATTTATGATTAATTGTGATTTTGCAGTTTTTCTCTCCCTCCTGAGCAATTCACACCTAATTGGTGTGAAAGGAGGGACTGTTAGGATTTATACATTTACAAAGTGCCCCCTCTATGCCTTTTATCACATAGTATGTCCCCCTATGACCCCTATGACCCCAGCCTACTAAATACTGACCATGACTGCCCGTGACTCCCCTTCACAAACACACTGCTCATGAAACCTACACACACACTGTTCATTTCTCAATCAATTATGACGTCTGCCACACTGTGACACATACAGATTGTCTTTTCCCATCTTTTCCTGTTATACCTTTCACTATTCCTTTCCCACATGAAGAGGCCTCCAGGGCCAACGATATCACCTCCCAAATACGTAAGCAACAGTGAAGGCGCCATAAACAAAGGCAGATAGGGAGAACAGGCAGTTCAGGCCAGGGACATTTTGTTTTCTTCAACAGGGTGACGTCTCCAGGAATCATGGTTCGTGTGCCGAGAAACTGGGACCAGTTTGTGCACCAACGATGGGAGGGCTAAAGTCTAAACCACGGTTTCTCCCCACCTTTTTTACTCGATTGTCCAATAATAGTATTCATCATATCTATATGGTTGACCAATGACAATTCAACACATACAGCAATATAATGTATTACATGCTGAAATTCTGTCTCTTTTTTCTGGGCGATTGGTTGCAGTTAACAGCGTTGCTGCTTAGGGCTCTGCTGCTTGTGATTTTTCAAACAGAGAAAGACCTTGATCAAGCTTTTGCTTAATGATACAATTCTTATTAAATAGTTAACAGTACGTCATAGTCTGTCTTCTCTATCAGTCTGTTTTCTTTCACCTCTCAAACAAACGAACACGCCTGACAACCCCCAGTGACATCAGAACAGAAGAAACTCGACACAACTTCAGACTGAAAACTCTGTTCAGACTGAAAACTCTCCTGTTCAGCACCTTGGTCCATGAAAACAATCTCTCTCTGGATCTCTTATTGCTTCTGATTGTAGCACTTGAACCATTTTAGCATAATTGATACATTTGATCTCCTCATGTTGTATCCACATGGTTCAATCAGTTATTTTCAGTCACTTTGGATACAAACGTCAGCTAAATGAACGTATTGTTATGAAGCAGGCTCCATTTTAAGCTGTTTAATGTGCTGAAACTGAGCAGCTAATTAGCTTCTGCTGTAGCCTGAAAATAGATGTTAGCAGTGCACTTTTCCTCACTGGATGTTTGTTTGGTCTCTTGTTCAACAAGTGGATCTGCAGGACGAGGTGTGTGTTTATAAGTTAGAGGAGGAGGAGATGTTAGCAGGAAAGCTAATGTGGACTGTTGTTTAAAGTGCTGTTTTGTCTCAAGCTGCTGTCTGACACTTCTCCATCTCCATCTATGCATACAGAGAACAAATTGCTTTCTGATTGGTTAATGTGTGACATAACAAATGTATTAAAACAACAAGTAGTGTGTTCAGACATGAAGACATCAGCAGACAGATATATAGTCTTACTTTGTACAGTGCTGGTCAGACTGGCTGTCTGCAGTCCAGCTCTTGTTCTGGATCTTTTCCCACACTGGGGACAGGAGGAGTGTCCTGGTGAAGCAGACTGGTCCCAGTATGATGTGATGCACTGTCTGCAGAACCAGTGTCCACAGCTGGTAGAGACTGGATCCTTCAGAACATCCTGACAGGAAACACAGCAGGACGGCTGCTCCTCCACGGAAACATGCCTCCTCCTCTTCTCTCTGTGAAGACATTTCTTTAGAATTAAAACCATTTGTTGATTGTTTGTAAAAATATCCAGATTTGGTCGACACTGTTGAGAAGCTCAGATCAGCTGACAGAGGACAGAAAAACTGTCTTCACTTTTCTGACTGAATTCAGCATTCAGTCTGGAATAAAAATTTCTGTTTGTGTTATTTCAACTCTTCTGTTTAGTCGGTTTGAACCTGGAGTTAAAAGTGTTCTCAATAACTGTGGTCGACCACTATGACATCACTTTTTACGTATTACATCACTTTTTAAGTATGACATCACTTTTAACTATTAAATGAAAAACAAACAAACAAACAAACTATTCTGATGTTTGTTTCGTCTGGTAGTAATTTGGTTTTGAATTTCTGAATTTCTAAATATAGAAAATCAATAAAGTCGACCTACAAACGAGCTCATCTATATGCACAACAGGTGACATCGATGAAGTTTTCCACACGTTCATGTATTTGTGGCGGACTGACAGGATATCAAAAGGCTGCCACTCTCTCACTCACGTGCACATGACATAGTGTTTCCCACACATATACTTTACTTGAGCAAAAAGGTATATTAACGACTACTAAAGTTTATCTGATGATCCATTTTAGCATTTTGTAAGTGTGAGAGAACAACAGCAGTCGTAATGGTTTAACAAGTGGACGATCTCCCGTCGCTCTATCCCTCCTGCAGCTCGACCTGCTCTGCAGTTTGTGGCTATTAAACCAGATTAAGATCATCTCAGTTTGAAACAGGATCTGCAGGAATAGTTCTTTAAGAGAACATGTTGTCTTCATCCTCAAAGCATCATCTTCATCATCAGGTCAGTTTACAGTAAGAACAGTCTCTTACTTTGAGTCTGATGGTCCAGGTTCAGTACTGAAGTTTTGAGGAAGTTGTTTGGACCGGTCACTCTTCATAGACAGACAGCTGGGTACTGGAGACTCTGCTCTCTGTCTGTTGGACTGAACTCTACAAACACCAAAATATATCACATGAATCTCTGAGAAATTCTCTGATGAAAAAGTAATTTAAGAAGCTCTAAACACAAACTGCTACTGTTGATAAAAAGGAGCTGTCAAAGTTTCTCTTTGTCCTCTTAGATCAGATTACAGCTTTTTAGGAGACTGACAGCTGCCACAGATAGTCAGAGGAACATGAGCCGTGAAAAGTCTGTTAGATTTAGGAAGAAAATACATTTGATGAATTTTGAATACAAAAATACAGAATCAACAAAACAAAGCATGGCAGTGAGAGAGGGAACAGAAGACATAAATGAGTTAGTATCAGCTGTCTTACTTTGAGTCTGATGGTCCAGGTTCAGTACTGAAGTCTGGAGGATCTTTGGACCGGTCACTCTTCATAGACAGACAACTGGATCCTGGAGACTCTGCTCTGTCCTCCTCCTCCTTCACACAAACACTCATCTTCAGTCTGAGAGGTGAAACACAAGAATCAGGAAACAAGTTTGTTCAAGAGTCACACAAGACGGAGAGAGCAGGAAGTAACACACACACACTCTCTCTCCCCTTCACACACACATTATACAGTATAATAAAAGCAGCCAGAAGTCCACCTGCTCAGGTTTCTTCACACCTGTGCTTGTTTTCTTGGGTTACTGTCGGTTTAAAGAGTTTTATTCAGCCAATCAGGACTTTGTGTCCACAGATGAATCAAACTGTTGACTTCACTCCAACATTTCTTTCCTCCACAGTCCACAGAGAGAAAACTGACTGACAGTAAGTAAAGTCACAGTAAATAATCACAATGTGTTTTTAACACTCACCCTGCCTCAGACTGCAGCTGTTCTCCTTCTGCTCCGTCCTCTTAAAGTGGAGTCTGACTGAACACTTTCACTTTCAGGTTTCCTCCCTGTGCTCATGTTCTTCTTCTGATTTTTGGCAGATTGCAACCACAACTTTTAAGGTTCATACCACCACCTACTGTACCGGAGTATGTAGAATGGAGGTGGATGAAAATACTCTACATTATGGAGTAAATAAAGTTAATAAAATGAAAATACAAACAAAAGATTCTCTAAATTCTATGAAATATCTCTTTCTGTTATCATGTTACACTCCCCTCTTCTCTGAAGTGCAGGTTCATCAAGGACTTCATGTTACAACCTGGAACAGTTGTGGAGGTGGAGCTCCGTTAATTATAATGAAAAGCTGAAACATGTTTCACCATTTTACAGCTGCTTCTTTCACAACATAAGCTTATGTGAAGAAGTCTTTTAGGGCTGCAGTGCATCACATGACGAGGTAACTGCACAGTTTGGACACTACAGAAGGAACAAATCATTATTTGACCTGCTTTGGTTTTACCATGAACTACACATATGATGTTTTTTGATTTAAAAGAAGATTTTACAACTTGAGAAAGTCTCAGATTGTCATCAAACTAATGAAATATCAGACTGTGAAAATACATCATTATAAAGACTACACAGCCAACAGTGTCGTTAGTGACGTCGTCTCATTCAACGCTCATCAAAACCTGTAACTTAAACATCGTAGAGCTGCTCCTGTATATTAGCAGCCATTTTGGCGTTGGTGACGTGTGTTGAGTGAGATGATGTAGTTCACTGAGCGCTTTAAAACAAAACTACAACTTGAAAAAGTATCTTTTGGCTGACGAACATCATACGCTATATTGCCAAAAGTATTGGCTCACCTGTGTTGACTCGCATATGAACTTAAGTGACATCCCATTCTTAATCCACAGGGTTTAATATGACGTTGGTCCCTTTGCAGCTATAACAGCTTCGACTCTTCTGGGAAGGATTTCCACAAGCTTTAGGAGTGTTTATGGGAATTTCTGACCATTCTTTCAGAAGTTCATTTATGAGGTCACACATGTTGGACATGTTGATGTTGGACAGGAAGGCCTGGCTCTCAGTCTGCGCTCTAATTCATCCCAAAGGTGTTCTGTCGGATTGAGCTCTGACTCTGCAGGCCAGTCAAGATAATCCACACCAAACTCTCTCCTCCATGTCTTTATGGAGCTGCTTTGTGCTCTGGTGCACAGTTATGTTGGAACATTTTTTTTCTCCATCAACATGTGAAGTTTTTCCTCACTCGAATCGAGGGTCTAAGGACAGAGGATGTTGTTCACTGTACAGATTGCAAAGCCCACTGAGGCAATGTGATTGTGATTTTGGGCTTTATAAATAGAATTGATTTGATTTGATTTGATTTGATTTGAAGGGGTCATCCACAAACTGTTCCCACAGAGTTGGGAGCATGGAATTGTAACCCTAACCCTAACCCAACATCTCTTGGTATGCTGAAGCATTCAGAGTTCTTTTCTCTGGAACTAAGGGGCCAAGCCCAGCTCCTGAAAAACAACCCCACACCATAATCCCCCTCCACCAAACTTTACACTCGAGCCCGACCGATAAAGGATTTTTAAGGCCGATACCGATACAAATGTTTGGTGATTTAAAAATCCAATATTCCGATATATCGGCCGATATATATATTAAAAAAAAAATCCAGAAATGCGTAACAAAACAAACAGATTTCTGAAACATTAGTTATTGGTAGTTATTTATGATTCCTCACTTAAATAATATCATAATGCAGTTTAAAAATAAACTTGTTTGTTTTATTGTCACAACAGAACAGAGGAACATCAAAATATATTATAGGGTTTGTGGCAACAGGGACGTTGTAGAGCAAGGTGTCCACACTGTTTTAGCTTGTGAGCTACTTTCAAAATGACCAGGTCAAAATGATCCACCGTCTTTTAGCACCACAGGTGTGGAAGGAGGAGAAAAAGAGAGGGGGGGAGAGAGAGGTGCTCTGTATGTGCATAATTTTGTTTTGTTTTGCATGTACTCGTCATAAAGGTCACTTGTGATGTAAATAATGAAATTTATTAGGCCTACACGGCTTAAAAGTGCACCTTTTTATGTGCTGGCATTATTACTAATCTGTGCCTGACGCCAGGATGCCGGATGTTCATTTTGCAATTTGTGTAGCCTATGGTTGATTTACTGCGCTCTTGTTGGTTGCAATGTGCAAAAACCTATTTATCATTTATGTTATTTTTAGGGCTGTCAAATTTAACGCGTTAATAACGCGTTAACGCAACGTCCTCTTAACGCCATTAATTTTTTTAACGCGCGATTAACGCTCAGTATATTAAAAAAAAAAAAAAAAACGCGCATTGTATGATTTACGGCCGTCGGCGGCACCCGTAGTCTTGATACAGAGGGTGGCAGAAGAATAAGAAAGGGAATCAGAAGAAGAAGAAGCAGGGCTGACGGTTCGTTAAAAACACAGCAGACTGAAAAGCAGCATTCGCTGCAAACTCCTCATCTCTGCTGTCACTCACGGTGGCGGACATTTGTTTCGCCATCGCCCTGATCATTTTGCGGGACACTCTCTCATGGCGTGCCCGTTTGTTGATAACTCATCCCCGCAAGTTTATCTCAGGCTCCTCGCTAGCCTTCTTCCTCCCTCCAGCAGGCAGCCTGGCCCTGCTGCTGTCCTCCTCGGACAGACGCTGAAGCTCCGTTTCTCTCACTCTCTTGGGGTCGACAGAGAAACGTCTAGCGGCTGCTTCTCCTGAGTTTTCCTCTGAATATATCACGACAGAAAGTTTGAATTTCAAGTCGTACTTTTTATTGTTTTGCTGCACCGGAGCCATGGCGATCATCAGCGTGATACTGACTGACAGAAAGCAGCACACTGCGTGAAAAAAAACGAAGAAGAAAAATGTGCAGTGTCACAACCCTGGATTTATTTTCCTGCATGATTTGAAGTGTTGAATAAACATTCTCATAATGCAAGCATATTTGCCCTTTCTTATGTTGTTAAAAGTATTAAGAACATGAAAAAATATATTAAGGTACACTTAGAACAGAAAAGAATGTGCCAAAAAAATTGCGATTAATTTGCGATTAATCGCGAGTTAACTATGGACAAAATGCGATTAATCGCGATTAAAAAAATTGATCGTTTGACAGCCCTAGTTATTTTATTAGGTTATTTGATGCAGATATGAAGCTGTGGATGTGTTTTCTTTTGCATGTGTAATGATTTTACAGGTTTACATGGGTGTCTGGCAACTTCGTGGTTTCTGCTGGTTTTTATTGGATTGGGCGGGTTCTAGCATGTGATTAGGCTGGAAACTGTCAATCTGATCTGGCAACACTGCCTGTTTTCACTAACTGTCTGATCCAATGAAGTCTAAAGGACAAAGTATCGCTAACCTTGGAAGCTATGTGCAGCTAGAATATATTGGTTATGAGCTAAATGTGGGACAAACTGGTACAGAGACATGTTTCTATGTAGACGGTTGCAGATACTAAGTGTCTGTTGCAGACGAGTGCTGATGTGAGAGGATGTGCAGGCCGGGAGCAGCTGTACAACAGCCAGGGAGCAGGGCGGCCACAGCAGCATCACTACAGGAGACATGTGAGGGGATTTAAATCAACAGCTCGTTTCATACACGACACACACATGAACGCTGCACGCTGCAAACTAGAGAGTGCACGTTTTCACACATTTTAAAATATGCAAGAAATTGGTAAAACAAAATGAACACTAACATGCAAATATCTCCTCTGCTGCTCTGCAAACTTTAAACAGACAATATGTCATTTGTGTCATTAGGGGTCTCTATCAGTACTAAACTGAATAAGTTTGCCAAGTTTTGTGTGGAGAGAGCCGAGCGGAGAAGCCAGACCTCGGACCTCAGATCACCACGGGACCTTATTTCAGAAAGAATATGTATGTTAATGAACGGAACGAGCCAAATAATGTTCGGATCCCATTTTATCTGTGCTATGATTTACACATGTGGCCTCTTCACAATGTAAAAGATCATTTTTCAACTCAAGAAAGTCGCAGTTTGTCATAAAAGTAATAAAATATGAGACAGTGAAAATACTTGATTAGAAAGACCACAGCCAACAGTTACAAGTAATGTGGTCTCGATTAACGCTCACAGAAACCTGAACTGAAACCTTGTAGAGCCGGTCGTGTTTCTTCTTCTGTCATTTCTTGATTTGGGTTCTTTTTCAACTGAGCCTGTCAGATATCTTAGGACCTGTTCTACAGTCGTCCACTGCTCCAAAAATACTGTGACAGTTTGCTGACAACAATCTCAGGTGAGGTCTTGTACATGTAGTGAGACAGATTAGGCTGCCAACTGCCTCTCTGGATTTTCTGACATCACTCATCTTTTCTGCATCAGTGTAGTTCACTTTTTGTTCACAAGATGTCGCTCTAGGTTTACGGTTTGGCATTTTGAACCTTTCAAGCACTTCTAACACCAGCCTGAACCGTCTCTGGACTCTGGGTCAGTCGGTCCTGCTGTATCTGTGTGTAATGGCTCCAAAGCTGCTCTGGCTCTCACATCAGGGCTCCTGGTTCTGTTTGGATCAACTTTCCCTGAGTGCACACTTCACACTGTTTATCTGTTCCACCTTTAATGGTCCTACCATCAACAACATCATCATAATTACAGTGCTCCAAGATCTCAAGACATTTCTGGATGTCAGAACAACTTTTACATTTGTCATCACAGTCATTACTTTGTGTTTGCAGGTAGTAAAGGCCGTTATACACATGAATGTAGAGTTTCGTACCGTCTCCGTGTCTCAGGACGTCTCTCCTTGTTTGAGGATCACTGTTGCTCCACTGGCAGCAGCTGCTGTCACAGAAAACATGTCCTGTGAGTATGATGGATATACAACACCTTTCTCAGCCTCGTCCTCTGCTGTCCATCAAGCAAACCTCTGCTTCTCCTTTGCATCTTGTGCCATCAGCCAACTCCACGCAGTGTGTCCGCGGCTGGAAATCCTCCTCCTGGTGTCTGAACTTATCAGTGACGACATGTGAAGCTGCTCCTGAGTCCACCATCAGGCCCTTTCCGGTGATCCCTCTGCCTGGCTGGATCCTCATGTCTCCGTCGCTCCCTCCTCGCTGCTCGCCTCCTAACTGCAGCGGCGAGATCTGCGGGCGGCTGCAGGGGCGGAGCTACAAACGCTGCTATGAAGTCTGACACTCTCTCTTCCCGTAGATGTGACTTGGCTGAGCTTGCGGTGTTTGCTTTCCTCGTCTGGGTGAAGTGGAGGAAACTGAAATTCCTTTAATGTTTGAGGAAAATCAACAACGACTGCGGTCAGTTTTCTTACCTGATGCTATGGGAACTTTGCTGGCCTTTTTCTCATATTAGTCCCCTTCGGAAATTATTCAATCTGAGATGTTCAAAATAGTAGTCAACCAAAACATGGAGGCTGAGGGAATAAAGCATATATATATATATATATATATATATATATATATATATATAGATATATAGATAGATAGATAGATAGATAGATAGATAGATAGATAGATAGATAGATATAGTAATTGCTTCACTTCAAACGGTCACACAGTGGCACATTAATGGTCCAACTGGTTTATCAGAATAGCCTAAATGTTGTCTTATGTTCTGTTTTCCTTGTAATGTCATCATTAAATACATTAGAACTTTGTCTATCTGGTACATTATTGTAAGTCTTTCCCAATAACAATACAATACAATTACAACAGTTATTAATTATTATGATGCAATATGCATAAAAACGCATAAGATGATGCATTTTCTTATAGCAACATTATTCACAATGAATGAAATACATTTGATAGTACAGATAACACTGGACACAGCAGTTCTTCTCCATCATCACCCTCAGCTGACAGAACTGAGCAGTTTATTGACGACATCTTTCAGGGTTGTTGCGTTACATGAAGGATTTTATAGGTTTCTTCATGTTGACTGTCCCACAGCTGCGGCCACACGGCTGCTACTGATCTGAAAGTGTGTGATATTTGAGTAGAAAAGAGGCGCTTATGGAAATGGAAATTCATATAAACACACGTCATATACGTCAGCGTAGATGAGAGCCAATCAGGGCAAAGTCCTGACGTCATGAAGGTGGGTCTAGGCTCGCGCAGTACCTGGAGAACAACTGCTCACCTGCTCTGCAGCCGCCTCGCTCCCGCGATAACGTAAGGTCATGTGACATCGGATGCGGAGCAGAAACCATCCAGGTCATCGTGGACACATTTTAACCAGCATGCATCTGCGCAGCACTGCGTGATCTTGAACTCACTTTATAGCCATCAGCTAAAACTGCACGTGACAAACTGAGACAGACACAAGAAGTGCAGCAGTCAAGTTAAAAATAATTCCTTTAAACGTTTCACATTATGAGGATATGAGCATCAACGCTAGTTGCTATCTAACTAGCTGAGAGCTGTTTGCTGCTAATAACTTTAATTTTTACATGTTCCGGCTTCTGAGAGAGCGAACAAGACAACGTTTCTTATTTGGTGGGAAAAAACCCAGTTAAACTCTGTGCCAGCTAACATTAGCTTCCACACGGCCGAAAACCTTGACAAAAACTATGAAATATTCTTAAATGTGTTCTAATTGTTATATGATAAAAAAAAAAAACACTGTCCAGTAAAACAAATCAATACAAACCAGAAATATTCAGACAGTCATGGATCAATAAGGGATTATAACTATATAGAGAATTTATCAAAAACAGAACTAGAGAGGCAGAAAATAAATATAAACAATATGAAAAGAAGTTCACTAATATTGTGAGAATTAGTAGGAAGGAATATTACAGAAATCTATTAGATAATAAAAAAATGTTAAAGGTATATGGAACATATTAAACAGTGTTATTGGAAATGGTTCTAGACAAGTTAATGATCATTAGGATTTTATTGATAATGATATGATCATTAACAATATGGATGATGTAGTTAATGGCTTCCATCATTACTTTGTAAGTGTTTGGAGCAACATTGTCAGAAAGAATCTCTGATTCTGTGACATCTGAAGAGAAGAACAGTTTGTTTGGGCAGAAAGAAAACAAAAATGAGCCAATGAGGATCTTTCTCTGCTCATTAACATTTTTTCACCTAAACTACAGACTGCTCCTTTAAGGACAGGACAGTTGAAGAAGGACAGGAGCTCATCTGGCCTCAACTTTGTACCATCAGCTGAGGAGGAGCGGAGAGACGGCACCGGTCCAGTTCTCACATCTTCATACCGGCTACCCGTGCGTCAAACTATTAATTTTAAAGCAGTGCAGCTGGTTTCCAGCACTGGAGGGTTTCTACTGTCCCCAGAGTCCAGAGCACACCTGGAGAAACAGCATGCAGCTTGTATGCTCCACACATCTGAAACTAGCTTTCAAATCATGTGGACACAAATCATTTCCTATGAAACCACTGTTTCCTGTTCTGGTTCTAAATATGTCACAGCGCCATCTAGTGCTCAGACTTTCTGCTTCTGTCTCTGGAATTATCTTGTATCTCCACAAAGAGGAAACTGTGTTGGTGTGTTTCTCCTCATCTTGTTCTTCACATGCATTCACCATGTTTGTAAGAATTTCACCTTCGTCTGAATAAAGGCTTGTTCTCTGTTTGTCAGAAGGCTGCCTCGGATCTTTCTCTGTTTAAACTTTCACAGTCCAACTCTCACTTCTTTTAAATCAGGGATTCAAAATGTGTTTGCCACTGCGTTTTATCTAGTCCACATTTGTACTCTTCATATCTGGCACTGCACTGCAACTTTTATTCTACTGTTTCATTTCTTCCTGACAGATTTTAGCTGGACTTGTTTTAAGATCCGGTTCAGGTGTATTCTTTGATATCTTGTCCTGTATTTGCCTTCAGGGGGAGAACAAACTGTTACTAAGGGCTGCACACTTCATCAAAATACCATTAAAGTCACAATGTGACCAAGTATCCAAATCACAGAGGCTGCAGTGTTTCCATAAAGGTCAAATGTGTGACAGACATCATAATAATGAAGTGCTGTAGTGCTGCAGAGACGTCCTGACCTACACATCTTGTTCTCCACATGTATAAAACTAAAACATGTTGCTTTGGCACAGAGCCACAAAGTGACATCATCAGGGTTTCAAAGGTTCTGATTGGATGATGTCACAGCCCTAATATTACTGTACTGCTGTCACAAATGAAGAACAACACAAGGTGGACAAAATGCTGCTCAGCTGCTGTCAGGAACAAATCAGGAGCCGAGCGATAATTAAAGAAACGTGACACGTCCTGCTCTGCTTTCTGAAATGAAGTCTGATTGTTCTCCTGTGTAGAAATATGTGGATGTGTATTAGTTGTTATTGTGCCTCTCCAGTTAAAGAGGCAGCTGTTAGACATACAAGTCACCTCTCATCTTATTGTATGAACACAAGAGGGCGCTGTTGCCTCATCTATCCTGCTGATTTCTCTCCTTCCTGAAACCTCAATCAGCTGCTTTTAACACCTCACACTTTCTCTGATTAAATCGGATTTATACCAATGAAATATTTAACCAGCACCTTCTGATTGTGCCTATAATGAGATCATTTGAACGTCGTCACTGTCCAGTGAACACCACTTATTTCTCACTTGGAGGATTTTTATGTTTTCATGTGATTTGACGGATTATTGGCTTCTAAAAACGTGGAAACATTTCTTCTATTTCTTCAGATCAGAAACTCCTTTAAAAGAATGTAGTAGTCTCCAGCCTGACAACACGTGTGTTCTTCTTTCATCATGTGAAATAATGTGTTTGAGAGCACAGCGGTGCTGTTGACCCGTTCTGTCTGAAAGGCCCGTTACACTTGAATATCTGATCCAGCACATTTATGTCATTGAGACTCAGTTTGAGAAAAACAAAAGGAATAAAGCAGAAAACACACCACGGGGAGAAACGTGGAGACACTGGAGGAAACAGGCTCAGGTGAAACACAGGAGGAACCAGAACCATCTCACAAAGACAAGAGCAGCACAAAGACTATATACACACACACACTAACGAGGTGATGAGCTGCAGCTGGAGGGAGGCGGGGAAAGCACAGGTGAGGGAAAGGAACGGAAACACACCTGAAGGAGGGAAACCAGAACACTGGAGAATGGGCCAAAGACAACATGAGAGCAGAAAACACCTCTAAAACACACATAATGGCACAAAGATGACAGGACTGTGACACTGAGTATAAGAAAGGCAGGAAACAAGAACAAAGACACAGAAATATGATACAAATAGAGATTTTGATGCTAGCGTCAGAGTGCCCGTAGCACTCCATTGCAAATTAGCTTGCCCAAAAACGAAACTACGGTAAATCTTGAAAGTGCCTCTTTCGTAGTAATTATGCTTTTACAAGAAGGTTTGACTCATTCAATCACAAATAAAGCCTCAGTTGCTTTTTGGCGAGAGTTTCACTTTAAGTGTCGCACTTGTTGCATTATTCATTAAGATACTTCTAAACATATTTCTGTAGATCAAACAACTTGGAATTGTAGTTGTAAACCTCAGTTATAACAGCCCACGTATTAAAAAAAGGTTGGGTTTAAATCGGGCTCAGGCTCATAATTACACTTAATGTGTCGGGCCGAGCCAGGCTTGGACACAACGTGCACGGGCTCGGTTTTTGGTTTCAGATTTTTTGGGCCCAATCTAAGCTCACCAGAATGATTAAACTTTCATTCATTTTATCAGATAAATCGTTTGCTTTGTATGATGTAACTTCCTGTCTACAAAGCAAACAATTTCATTGGTCAAGCATATAGTTTCACAGATGGAATTCCGCAGATGACAAAGTGATTCCGGATTTTTTTTTGCTGCACGAAAGTTCTGCCCTGGTGTGCAAGCTCCCATTATAACCCATGAAATCATTTTTTATTAATTTCCTGGCGAATTATCCGCACATAATTTTGCACTTGGTGTGAAACGGCTTTTAGGCTTCACCTACAATTGGGTTAATCCAAGAAAGCAGAGCAGGGTCTCCTCTGCTGCTGTGTTTTTGATATTATATGTATAATTTCCTGTTTCTTGTTAATGGTATATGGCAGGTGTGTAGGGATCTGAACTCTGTTGAGACTGTAGAGTCAATTTGTGTTCAGGGTATCTGAGTGAATCAAAAACAGAAGACCTGAATCCAGACTCTGGTCCAGGTCCAGGTTCCAGGTGGAGGAGGTGTCTGATTGGGGAGCAGAAGGAGTGCAGGAGTGTCAGTGTGTTTGCACAGACGGTGCAGAAGGACAGAGCAGCAGCAGAGCAGTTCAGATACACTGATGACACTCTGTCACTGCCAGAGGAACACAGGGATGATGCTGGACTGGACAGTGGAGCTGATCTCAGAGCAGTTCACACTGCAGCACTGACAGTCATCTCCAGGTGTTGTGATTGGTCTCTTAGTCACTGCTGGATGAAGCTCTCATCAGGACACAGCTGATCCTCTCAACATCTCCACCTCCTTTCTCATCACTCACTCTGGCAGAGACGACCTCTTGCTGATGAGAGAAGCAGAGAGACAGCAGAAGTGATACACGAGTGTTTACAGAGACTCCCTCCATCAGCTTTCAGTCAGTGATATAAAGACCAGCAGGACTTCAGACCACAAGTGGAGCGGCTGTGTAGCGTAGCCAGCTTCCTTTCAGCTTCATGTTAACGTGTTGGAGTGAAGCTCACAGACCTGCAGACACATTAAGTGTGTTTACTCTGCAGGTTTCACTCAAGTACACAGTGAAATAAACTGCTCAGAGTCCCTGAACGCATCATGACTGCAGAAACACTTTAATGATCATTCACTGCTGTTAAAAACCAGAGTCTCAGTTACACCTGAATATTTCATCTACTTTGAAATAATGTTTGTCTGTTCTAAAAATATCTGGATAAAACAAAAGACAGATGGACAGATAAATATTTGTTAAAGCTTCTACATGTTCATCGGAGACTGAAGGGTCAACAACAGCTGTGGTTACTGAACTTCAGCAGAGGTTCTGGTCTGTGAGAAGACCACATGGTTACTAAATGCAACCATGGTTCTCTGAAATAAGAGTCAGTGATTTGAAGGCTTCGGTCAGACTGGTCTGTACAGTGGCCCTGAAGGTCCAAACACAACCACACTTTAGATTATGGAAAAGGTGGGATGGCGTTCTTGTTTGTTATTGGACAGAACCCAAGTCTCTGGTGACAGTTTGATGTTTTGTGGAATGTTGTTGTGTTTTGACCTTCAGGGCCACCGTAGGCCTGAGAGCTGTGACAAAGATGGACTGATCGGTTGTTTAGTGTTGAAATGAGAGAACAAAGATTTGATGCTAAAACAGCTTGATGGATGAGGGCCGCTGTGATCCAGCTTTACTTCCTGTACACATGAACACAACAACAGTCGTCTTCACTTCAACTCAAACACACGATCACAACAAGCTTCTGCTTCATTTGATTGGCTGACTGTTCCCCCTCGATCTCTTTCTGTCCAATCCTGAAGCCTGTCACCTTTCTTCTCTCACAGCTTCACTGAGGAAAGCAGGAAATGCTGGATCTTATAATACTGCTGAAACCAGCATGGACTGACTCCAACTCTCTACTGACCTCAGAGTCTCCAGTCGACAGTTTGGACTCTCCACAAGTTCAGACAGCAGCTTCACTCCTGAATCCTGCAGGTTGTTGAAACTCAGGTCCAGCTCTCTCAGATGGGAGCGGTTGGACTTCAGAGCTGAGGCCAGAGAAGCACAGCTGATCTCTGACAAACTGCAGTCCTCCAATCTGAATAAAGAATAAATTATGTAACTGAACAATTTAAATATTCAGACAGTATAAATGTCACAAAGCTTAATTCAAATGTTTTAAAAGCCAATTCTGAATATCTTTGTTGTTGTCTGATAGTTAGAATAGAGATATTTTAACTTTTCATTGTAGAATGTATTTTTATCCTCATTTTAAAAGTCATTTTAAAAAACTTGATTTGGAATCTAAGATGAAAATCAACAGTTGAGGGTGTTCAGAGTGAATTATTCCTATTGTTATATGAAGGTTTTAAATGTGCAGCTCAACATTCCTCTGCCACAGTCAATGGACTGAACCACAGAAGAAGAAAACAGACCTTAGTCTTAAGATGCTCAGTGTGGATCAGTATAATATCAGCCTGATGTCTGCAGTTTAGTGTCAACACAAATTTCACATCATATTAATCTGAGCACAGAAGAAAAAAATGATGTCTGACCTCAGAGTCTCCAGTCGACAGTTTGGACTCTCCAGTCCAACGGAGAGAAGCTTCACTCCTGAATCCTGCAGCTTGTTGTCACTCAGCTCCAGCTCTCTCAGATGGGAGGGGTTGGACTTCAGAGCTGAAGCCAGAGAAGCACAGCTGATCTCTGACAAACTGCATCTCTTCAATCTGAATAAAGAATAAATGATGTACGTTTAAAAGACAATGTTCCTGCTTGAAATCATTCAGTGTTTAATAATCTCTTTAATAATCTATAATACGCAGGTTTAGAATGTATACATTTAGAAAATGAAACTCCAAACAACTGAACCCAACAGGATGCAGGTTCAGCGAATACACAAAGTGAAATAGAGCTCTTATTAATATTAATGACAGACAGTTCGCGAAATCACCGATCAGCGCAGCCTCAGTTTGGAGGACCAGAGAGCTGCTCCAGCCAGACGCTCAGCTTTGTATTGCAAAGCAAAGCAAATTTTAACCACCTAAAACAAGGCCCACCTAAAAAAACCTATATCGATCAAGTGTACATAAATTTACAATGTTTTACATCGCCGTCAGACCGCGCTTTCTTTTGGCACTACATTTTCTCAACCGTAGAGCCTCCGTATCCCTACACATTACGGTTGAGAAAATTTGCTTTGCATCTGGGCCCCATTCACTGGAGTACAAAGCTGAGCTTCTGGCTGGAGCGGCTCTCTACTCCTACAAACTGAGGCTGTGCTGATCGGTGATTACGGTAGGGAACAGACCGACTATAGATATGTAATTTATATGACCCCTCTTCAAAAAAAAACCTGAACTATCCCTTTAAACTCTGCAGCTCCACCAGAGGCTCCATCTTTACAAACTCGTGTTGTGCAGCCAAATAAAAACCCTCAGAAACTGATTAAACATTTGATTTTACTATTTAAAGGTCCCATATTATGCAAAATACACCTTAGAGCGGTTTTCTATCAATAATATGCATCCCCGGCCTGTCTATAATCCCCCCTGGTATGAAAAAAGTTCATCCTCTCCCTTTTTTGCTTTCTCCGCCTTTAGAAAATGTGTGCTTATACAGGCCAGTTGAAGATAGTCTGTCGGTGACGTCACCGACAGATTAGACGCGTCCCCCTAGGTTGGTGGCACCGCCCCAGGTGAAGGTTTGCCACACCCGAAGTAATTATCTAAACTGCGCCATTTTTTTCCGCTCGGTTCGAAAATGGTGAATGTATGACCGGGAAGAAGCGGTTGCTCTGTCGTTGGCTGCACTAACGAGCACCAGAGTTTTTTTAAACCTCCCGCATCGGGGGTCTTGAGGACTCAATGGATGGATTTTATTTTTAATGGGAATGTACCCACAGCAGTTCCCAAAGTGCTGTATGTGTGTGCTCACCATTTCCAACTTGGGCCAGTACAAGGCAGGAGTAGTCGGCAGACTTATACTCAAAGGAATTCTTGCAGACCAAGGACATGTAAGTATACAAATAATGTGCTGTGTGTTTCTGTAGATTAGGCTGAACTCGTGCGTGATGTACTGTGTGTTTTTTTGCCATTGAGAACAAGGTAAGGTTAGCGGCTAACCACTAACATTAGCTTCTCTGACCACACAAGTTAGTGCTACAGCAGAATCATTGTGAGTAGTACGTTTCTGATCTCGCAAATTATGTAATACGTGTCCTAGGGAAATGTCTGCATGTACAGGTATTTAGCTGTGTTTATTTAGCAATTTTACACGAACTAACCAAGCAGTATCACATAGTACCAGCTAACGCTAACCGCAAGCTTCCAAGCTAATGCTAACCGAGCCCCTAGTTCGCGATCAACACGGTAACCGCATGAACCCAGAGACGCGGTCGGTCAAGCAGTACATACACACACCCTCCGGCGGGTCCAAGTTTTCAGGATTTTGTGAAATAATGCATTTGAAAATGTTTTCTAAACTGGAATATGTTGGCATAGGCCGGGGCAGAACGAGTGTACTGTTGACTGCTACATAGAGCCCGACACGCCGCTATCCTCGGCTGGGCCGGGCTGGGCTCTTGACCAAGCATTTGTGCTTTTTTGTTTTAAATAACTCAAAATAATGACCATATTTCCAGCTAGAAAACTCGCATCTCTCTCCTCCCTCCATTTTTGTGTTGCTGCGTGGTGTGCACGCAGCAACACAGATCAGAGTAACATAACACCTTACAGCCTTTAGTGCTTGAATTATACTGTAACAGTGCTGTCATGTGTTACTCCTATCCATATCTGGGAATGCTGTGCAGGTAAATTAAACCGTGATTACTTGTTGAGAACATTTGCCCATTTCTTGCAATTGTTTTCATGTTTTTGTCTTTTTACTGTTCAAGACTCTGACCTGGCTGCACTGCATCACAATGAAGAATGCTGATAGGGGACAAGCCACCACATCATCAGGGAGATCCTCTTTTCAAACTGAGCTTTCCAAAGTCCTGGAAGGGAGAGTGCAGAGCCAAACCAGTGAAGACAGACACGACATTCTGTAAGTTTTACAATCTTTTATTTGAACCTCTCAAATTAAAATAAACATGGACACACAGACATCACTCAAAAGGTTGAAAACAAACACTTAAAATCTGAATTCTTTTAAGATGGTTTTCAAAATAAATAATGAGAATGTATGAATGAGAAGTAATTAGGAGAAATAAGAGACACTTTACAACACTGCAGCACAAGGCTTTTTGGTTCTACTGCAGTTTTCCTGTAAACATGCATTTGTTTATTGCACTGCAGACTGCGGTGATGCACTGTTGGACCTGATCTTCCAGAAGGTTTTCCAGGACCCTGCCCCATATGTGAACTAGGTGCTGAAACTCATAATCCCTGAAGACCTCTCGGACCACACAGACAGGCAGCACAACTCTCACTCTCCAACCCAGAGAGCCCCAGCACCACCTTACAAAGCTTATGTAGGCTATATTGGCTAAACACAATTCAATATAAAGTCAGCACTGAATGTTTACACCCATGGCAACGAGATACTTTCTTTGTTATCATTTTCATATTGATATTGAAGTTAATATATAAAGTCAAACTGTTTCACTTCAGATATGTATTTTCTTATTTCATTCATGTCAACACATGTTTACAAATGTTTCTTACAATTAAAACATCTTTCCTAACTGTTCTGTGTTTTCATTGTTTGATATGTAATTTTCATGGTAATAAGTAAAAGATAATAAACTATAAACAATGTAAGATAGAAGAAGCAGTTATGTACTTTTAATCATAACACTTTTACGATAAATGAATAGTATTTATGTGACTAAAAGCTGACTGCACTATTCCCCTCAGACGTAAAGATTCATAGTCTGCCCGATAAATGTTCAGTGCATTCTGCAGTGCAGATACATTCAGGCAGACAGGTTCCAGGCCAGGGTGGTCCACCATGCATGATGGTGGTCTCAGGAAACTGCTGTAGTCTTCGTATAACCTAGAAATAATGAAAGGTAAGTGAGTGACAATAGATTAGAGAAAAGAGAGAGCAGAATGACAACCTTGTTTGCCCAGTGTTCACACTTCATTGTGGTATTTCCATACAGCAGATATTCTCAGGTTCTGTAGGCATTTGTTTACAATAGCCACAGGAACACCTGTTTTTATGCCTTTTTTTATTATTCATGGAAACTATGATCACTAATCATGTCACATTGTTTCTTTGATAATATATATAAGTTTAGAAACCGTTTTAAATGGTTAAAAAACAATTCTGCTGGTAGAAAGGTGATTGGAAGCAACTGTGGCTTACTGAAAACTACAGTTGAAAATTGCTGGCAGTAGCTAATTACAGGTCGTCACTGCAAATAAGAGCAGGTTCTCAATCAACTTACCTGGCTACATAAAGGTAAATAATAATATGATAACATAATAATAACATAAAAGTAATGTCGAGGTAACAGACTTAACTACTGACCACTGAGAAACATCAATGTTAATCCTTGGCTGCTTACTTTCTTCTGGAGCCTCTTGTTCTGGGTCGGACCGCAGTCTGTTGTCCGGCAGCCATTACTCCCAGAAACTCCGCCGTTGCCATGGTCACATGATGCCGTCCTCACGTCTTCCGCAGGCAGGAGGAGGTGGGCGGCGCGCAGTAGCTCATTAGCATTTAAAGGGAAAGGCACTGAAACCGGCCACCTGGAGCAGGGCTGTGAAACTGGTGTTTCAAGAACCCTGCTGTGCTCAATCCTTCAGCTTTTTTCGACCAAAGCATGTTACTAACATTCCATTTAGACACCAGGGAACCATGTCAAGAAGCAGAAATGACCATAGTATGGGACCTTTAAAGCTCCTGTTATTAACATAGTTGAATTTTGAGCTAGTAAATTCTGATGCTTTGGGATTGTAGGTCGGGTCGGCCGACCTCCCAAAGCGTCAGACTTTGACGAGTGGGCAATTGTTGCGGAAGAAATATGATTCTGCCCTATTTTACCTCAAAGTCCTTTTGCTGAAGGGAGAGATTCTTCATCACCCCCTTGCTATGTTATTAAACAAATGACTATGTAATTAAGTACTGCCTCCTGAAGCTGTAAGATATAATTTGGACACTTGGGGAAGACTTGTGAGGATTATCATAGCAACACTCTGTATGTTGCTCCTCCAAGATCTTGTTTTATAAACTATGTCAATATAAGTTATCAGTGTCTGAGTCTTCTTCGTCTCTCCTAAATGGTCAAGTGAGCCGAAGTCAACTGGAACGAGACTTAAAAATCAACTCTCTCACCAGCAGGAGCTTTAAGATAAAAGTCATCCTGAGTGTAAGTTTTTCAGTCAGTATAGACATCACATATCATCATAAAGGTTTGGACCAAACTAGGGGTGGGGGAAAAAAATGTGATTCTTCGATGGAGGGCTGGCTGATAAAACGATAACAATATGTATTGCAATAGACATGTGACCAATGTCAATAGAAAATACGTTAGATAGAACGTTCGATAATTTCCCTGAACTTCGTTAGAAAAGAAACAGGAAGAAAATCCCCATCCAGAACCACAAGGGTAGGCAGAGGAAGGGCTTTAGCCTCTCGACCTGTCCCGGTGCCCAGCAAAGCAAGGTTGGTGGCATGAACAAACTCACTCGCTCTTTGGTAACCTAGCAACAACCTGTTGAGTGACATGCACTGTATGAAAAGTGGGATTTTAGTCAGTATGCGGCACTGTAAATTGTCGTGGAAGTTCAGGTTTATGACTGCAAATGGCAATTTGCAGGCAACACCGAAAATTGTCGGAAATTGACGTGGGCCTTGCTTGGCAGTTGTCCCCCCATGACCCCCCTCCCCCTGATTCTAGGGGAGGCTTTAACATGTAAATGAAAATGTTGTGAGCTATACAAATGCAAATCAGGGTAGCAGGGGGAGTTTTACCTCAGGTGACATTTTTCTAAAAGGTATTAAGAAAATCTCTTGTATAAATAGATCAGGCTCAGTATAGCCCAGTGGTTCTCAATTTTTTTTTGTCATGCCCCCCTAGAGGAAAGAAATTTTTTCAGGCCCCCCCGAATTGAAATACTATTGAGAACCTGATTATATTTATTTATCTATATAAACCACTCTATGAGTTGCAGCATTCTGCATAAATCACCTGATTATCAAAATGGTTTGATGCTGTCCTGCCAGAGTTTTTAGGCATAAATCACAAACAGGTCTTTCCTCATTTCCGACTGTGTTCACGGTAAACTCAAGAGTTGCGTAGGCATCGTCATATTTCCTGCTCCATAGTTCCCGACTGAAGGATTAGCAGAAGAGCTTGTGTTTGTCTCTTTTTTGAGATTTGTGTGCAGGTGTCAACAGGGATTGTTTTATTTTGAAAAGAAACTAGATGTTATATTGTTATTTTGGTGCTTTACTTCATGTCTGCGCGGTGCTAATTTCAGCTAAATTGCTGCGTCGCGCTCCAGCATCCGCCAGATACAGTATAGAAGTCCTGTGTATCTGTTCAGGAGGGCTCCTGACTGCCGGAGCTGGACAGAGCAGACACACAGCGCAGCGGACCTGCTGGAAATTAACACAGAGACTAAAGTGAAAGTGAAACAGCTCCGCTGGCGTGACGGAGAGGTAATGCAGCGGACCCGTATCCAGTGGAAATAGACCTTCGCGTCCCTGCCTCTCACGCCCCCCCTGACACCTCACTCCACCATTTGAGAACCACTTACGTTTTAGCTTGAATTGATTCATTTAGTATAAGTATGCTAGATTAATTACCGTGTATGTCATTAGCAATGGTCAATGTTATGTAAAAAGATACACAAAATTATTTATTTTATTTTTTCTCTCCTGGGACTTGTGCCGTGTTCCAATATCCATACTTTCCGTACTTACTATACTCAGTTTGAGTACTTAGGGTGTTCCGATATCGATCATGGCGAAAAGAAGTGTACCTAAAGGACCCGGATGTTGCCCTCATAACGGCAAAAACGTTGAGTGTGCAACGATGTACACTTTACGCACTCAACGGCCGCCATCTTGTCTACGTAGCGGAAGAAGCGGAGACAGGCAGAGGCGCTCAGCTCGAATTTTTTTTTAAAAATAGCTACTGAGACAACAGCGCCTGCAGCGGAGCCATATTGCAGGATTGTAGGATTGTAATTGTTCAAAAGTAAAGTCGTAGATGTCTTTTGTTCACCGTTCAAAGCGGGATGTTTTTGGCAGGTGACGAGCCACGGCGGCTGTCGCGATCGTAATTTCCGGTAAGGGCACCAAGGAATATTAGATTTGGAACAACATTTACCAGCTGAAATCTGCGTACTTATTAAGTGCGGATAGTGTACTAAGTTTAAGTGTACTCATGGAAGTATGAATATCGGAACACAGCACAAGTTAAAGATAAAACGCCAGTTGTTAAGAAGTTAAAATTTGCATGAAATATTTTGAGATAAGTAAGATATTAAATTGCATTAATAATTACTGTTTAAAATGTGTGACTTTAAAATCTAATTTCATGGGTTCTGAATGTTTAAAAGAAGTTAGAGTAATTCTTATTACATGTGAGAGTTCATGACCTGTAAGAGTTTTTACACTTGCGGGTTGACCGGAGCGTCAGTGATGAGGAAGAAGAAGCGGAGAGTTAATGGCGTCGAGCAGCTAACAGTGGGCTGTGTGTGTCGTGTTTTATCACTAATGTACTGTGAACTGTTGTCGGACGACGTGCTGTGAGTGTTTGAGTTGGACTCTCCATTGCAGTCGAAGTGTTTGTTTTATTGGACATCGGCTAAGCTAGCTAGCAGGAGCTGAGCTAGCTAACAGGAGCTAGGCTAGTGGCCCGGCCATTGTCGAGAAGAGGCCTGCGCTGACGGGAGGAGCTTCGCCGGGTCGATACGGAGTGTCGCCGACGGAGGTCGCTTTGCTGCCGCAGAGGGACATGGAGATTTATTGCTGCGAGCATGTTGTTTTCACAGACTAATCCTCGCCTCATATGTGATATGTCTGCAAGTTCAGATTTACATGATGCCAATAATGACGCCATCGTGTGTAAGCAACTTTTACTATTTTCTCCTTCCTTGTTTAATTTTACTGTGACTTACGTCTTTTTTCATTCCTACCACTCTCATTTAATTGTTTTCCAGTTGCCTGTAAGACATTCCGAGACAGTACGCAGGAGCTTCAGGTACAAACAACCAGATCTTGCATCACAGGCGGAAGCTGTGAAGAATTCAGCTCGGAGTCAAAGAGGGTAAGATTTATTAGATTAGATCCGTTTTTGGTCAATGTGACTATTTTTCAGGTGCATTAATAGATGTGATGTGTCCATACGCAGTGCATCGTGCAGTACTGATTGTCTTTATTGATTGTTTGTACGGCTGCTGGAAGCGAGACAGTGTGCTAGCTGAGGATGAGGTGGACCTTTGGAAGTGCGCCACGTTGCCACCATGGACCTGATGTCTGAGGAGGAAGATGGCGGGGTGTCTGGATGGAGCCGGGAGCTCACCGAGCTCTGTGCCATGCTGCAGTCGAGATTAGAGGCGATTCCGACGTACAGAGCGACGCACCACAGACGTCTGCAAAACGGACCGAATTCAGACAGAAGGCCGGCAGTTACCTACAGCTCCGAGGCGGCAGACAGACACTTCACGGTGCTGCAGGATTTTGGGCTTCTAGTGAGCTTCCCGTTGTTGTGTGGCCAGATTATGCTTTGTACATAGTTGTGGTGTGTCTGTGTTTGTTCTAATAAAGCTCTTTCTTTGAATAAACTTCCTGGCAAATGTTCCTTTCCTCAATAAATTCAATCATGTCTTTGATGATATCATAAATAATTATAAATATAAATATAAATATAAATATATATATATATATATATATATATATATATATATATATATATACACATATGACCCAGGGTGACCAATAGAGTGAAAGATTTGCCAACCAATCACGAGTGATTTTTCTTGTTTAAAAGTAGTGGTTTCATCCAATACCGAGTCGCCAGGCGTGGTTTCGCTGCTATTCATATGCTGATTGGAGCCGTTCGCACCTCCGTGAGCTCCACATACGTCATGGTTCGTTTCCGTCAGTATGTGGCACAGACGAATGCGAACTTCGCAGGCTGTAAATTGTCGTTAACTGCCAAAAATTAGGGAGATTTTCGGGCGTTTATGGGGACGAAAATCCCACTTTTCATGCAGTGATGCACAGTATCACTTTCATGTTTCCACATTGTGCCTCATAACTGCTTTAACAAAAAGAACGGCGTGGAGTGAAAGGTGAAAGTGAGTGTTACAGCGCAAGAGGAAATTGTGGATAAAAGGGGAAAGGTCATGTCACCAGTTTGCCAGTATTTCGGATATTTTAGGTCCGACAAGAGTCAGACTGCTGTTGTCTGCAGCAGTCCCTACCAAGTCTGGCAATACGACAAATTTATTTTACCACCTCAGCCGCTCTCATCTGTTGGAGTACAGCACCGTCAAACAGCCACAGCCATCGACATCTGCCGCTACAGGTTGAACACCACACAAGCGGCAACAGAAAACCATGGAGAGGTACTTGGCAGCAGTGCCATACGACAAAACATCAAAACGTTATAAAGAAATAACGGATGCAGTGGCGTATCATTTAGTGAAGGCCTTGCCACCGCTCAGAACAGTTAAGAAGTCTGGATACAAGAATCTTAAAAATCAATAATTACCGATATCGACTGATATAAAACACTTATGTCGTGATACATTTTTCAGCCATATCGCCCAGCCCTACTTCGATGCATCACGATTCTTTCTAGAATGATTATGTCTCGATGCAGATAAGTTAATAATCATAATCTTAAAACTGAAATTAGTTCGCCTGCTGCAACATTCAGTTCGCCTGCTGCAGAGTGCTACAGAAAGCGCCTGCTGATTCTCTGCTGTACACGCATGCGCACCGAAGACACATGTGCGAGTTTTTCATGTTTGAGCGGCGAAAAAATGGCTGCAATGGCTAGCACCAAGTCTTCAAAAAAGCTCTTTCTTTGAATAAACTTCCTGGCACCGACTTCTTTGAAAGCTACTGTGTGAGAGCATTTTAAGTTCCACGAAGTCGAGGGGAGAATTGACAAGACCTACACAGTTTGTAAGATGTGTAGAACTTAACTTAAATACTTCGGCAAAACAACTAATTTGAGAAACCACCTTGCGCGATACCACCCAGAGGTGGGAGAGAAGCAGCCCCTGTTGCAGATGCCATCCAGAGAATAATCGAGCAGGCGGTGGCGCAGCTTCCACCGAACTTGGAGAGAGCGAAGTGGATTACCAAATCCAAAAATTTTACATGCTCTGCTGTATGAGACCCACGAAACTAGTACGCATGTTGTAACTCAAAAGTGGAGTCAATATAATGTAATGCCAGGTGACAAAGAAAACCCTGATCCTCTACCACGGAGATGAGCTGGTTATCCAGAGCGATTCATTTTATTACCTTCTCTGTCGCTGTCTCGAGGATGTTTCTCTCTACCTTTGAAAGTATCCACGAGTGTTTTTTGCTTCGGTGTTTTTGCCTGTATTGCTAGAGTGAATTCGTATTCTTTGAGTGTTTGATTTTTATATGCCGTATCAAACGAGTAGTATTAAATGCAGATCTGTTAAACGGTCATACTGCAGATGTAACATGTTGCCGTTGGACTGCTTTCGATTTCTAATTTAAGTTATTTCCACACTGCAGACATTTTATCCACAGATTTGAAAGAGTAATGTTACGTGCGTGTCTGCGTTCTGCCACAGATTGTGCTCTGATATTAATAAAAAAAAAAAAATCGGGCTTGGGACCACGTTCAAAATTGCCGATTCCGATCTGTGGAAAAATGACCAGATCGGCCCCGATCCCTACAAAATACCATCTCGGCATTACTTTACTAGCCGTTTTTATACAGGGCAGCAACCCTCTAATGTGGCTGGCTTTGCTGTGGCTAGGTCCGCGGATTTAGACAGAAGGCGGTATATTGGGGTCTGTTCTGGTCCCCCAGTTTGCCGCCTCGGAGGGTACGATTTTTTCCGCCTCCATTGCTATGTAAATCCGAGCCGTCGATGTGCCGGCCCCTGCGTGAGATGGGCGGAGGTGTCGATGACGTGCACTGTTGTGCGACCCACAGCCGGAGAGTTTTAAAACCAGGAAACAGCTGATCACAGCAGTCAGTCCATCACTTCATCCACGGACGTCAAGATGAGCAACTGGACAGCCGCTGAGATCTGAGAGATACTAGTCACATGTTTACGCTGACCCCAGTGGCGGCCAAGTGGCGGCTTTTTGGAAAAGACGGAATATTACACCTCCCTTTTAGATATACAAGGCGGCACATTGCAAAGTTTTGGACACTTTGATGAAAGCGGGTAAGTAAGTAGCCATGTTTTAGTATGAGAGCTGATACATAGGTCCATAATGTGTTTAAATGCAAGCTGCATTGACTATTGCATTGAAAGCTTTTTTTTTAGTTTTTATATAGGCTACTGTTTTTTTTCTCAGGGATATGCTCATTGCATGTAACGGGAGGATTCTGTATTCATAGAAAATCATATCTGTTTGTGACAAAGAAAGCCTTTTCTTTAATAAAATATTAAAGAAGGTAATTAATCTGCTGATTATTTTTAATGATCATCACAAAAGTAGGAAGTGATTAGCAAACTGAGGAGCAAACTGGATTTAATTATTACTATTTTCTTAAATCATGCATCGAAATGTACACAAAAAATGGTTGCATCGAGATGCATCGATGACCGGTTTAGAATCAAATTGCTAACCTCTAACTCGGAATCGAATCTAATCATGAAGTTCCAAGATATTCCCACCCCTAGAACAAACACACATTTTTTGTTGTCTGACAGAGAAGAAAACACAACGTTTGTGTTTTTATTTTCAGAAGCAAGAAGGAAAAGTTGAAGAGGTTGATAGAGAACAAAACAGTGTTTTGATGTTATATTAGATATGTTTTAAATATGAAGCAAAACAAGATGCTCAGTGTGAATCAGTACAGAATCTATGAGATCAAATCCCCTTCAGAACTGATAACATCAACACTAAGATTTAAACAGTTTGAATCATGTTTTCAAAGTATTAACCATGGTTTAAAATAAATATTCAAATGGATTGAAATATGTGAGAACAACAACAGTATGTGTGAAATAATTGTGTCACACTTATAATTCATCAGCAGTGTAATATTTTCATTGTTATTAAAGTTTGTCTTCAGAGTTTCACACATTCAACACGTGCAGTGTGTTGAATCACAGATTACATTACACTCATGTGTCTTTTGTCCAACGTGACTTAAACATCATCCAACCTCCTTTTTTCAAAGATTCAACACTTTCTTCTCAGAGATTTAAATTTCTGCGGGGGGCCACACCTTTCTGATGTCACATTAGGGGGTCTGAGTCCAACAATTTGTGTCACTTTACAAACCTGACACACAAACATTAACACCTTCCTCACTCTGTGATTGGTGAGCTGAGTGGAGGTGGAGGTTTCAACTTCTCTCTCAGCTCTTTTTTCATTTGTTACATAACTATTTCTGTCACTTAGAAATATGAACTGAGTGAAACACTATGAATGTCTTCCAGGAGAGAACATGTGAGAAGTTAACTCCATATTTAAACCATTGTTGAGCCTCCAGCAGCTCTTGGCTCCACCTTTGGCTGTCTGAAACAGCTATGTGTAGATTAACTACGATCAAATAACTTCACAGGATGTCAGAAATGGAAAATAAAGCTTGGCTTTATGTAAGTAAAAAAAAGGGTGACACCAAAAAAGTACAGAAAAATCACTTTGGCATAACCTGGCATTCATTCATTCGCTAGTAACTGCTCTGAAGCGAGAACACTGCTCCCAGTCTTTTCTTAAAACAACATCCGGGTAAGCACGCAAAGCATTATGGGACATTCTGCTTTCTTAAAGTGAACGCTCTGTAGGCACATACAAGTAGAAATTCAATGTCAGATGTAATCAATATCAGTAGACTGTGCTATGAATTCAATTCCTTTAACTCTGTTTTTAACTTAAATAATAATATGAAATTAGCAGTTTTTAATCAATAATGTAAATAAAATAACGTCACAATTTAACTAATGTAACCCATAAGTTACAACATCCTCCCCCCAAATGAACTGCAGTTCATTAAATCTCAAGACAGTACAGTAACTGAATAGGTCTTCTCAGCAAGGTCCCTGAGGGAGTGCGGACTATGCACGACCTGACAAGTCCATCTCAGCCTGTAAACAGTTCTGTGATTCTTCCCAGTTTCCAGGTTTGTCTGGGGGTATTGTCTTCTCCAATGAGTACAACGTCACCCACTTTCAGTGGGGTGGGTGTCAGTGTGGCACAGCGGTGTGCTGACTTCAGGTCCAACAGGTAGTCCTTACGCCAGGCGTTCCAGAAGCTAGTTGTGAGTCTCTGCCTGTATTTCCATCTTCGAGTGATCTCTGCCTTGTTGGCAGTTGGGTGCTGTGTGTCAGCAGGGAAGGGCTTTGGTGGCAGAGAGGTCAGTCGTTTTCCCACCAGGAAGTGGGCTGGGGTCAGTGGCTGTGGTTCATCCACTTCATTGTGCACAAATGTCAGAGGCCTTGCGTTTATGATAGCCTCCACTTCTGTCAATATTGTACACATCTCTTCAAAGTTGAGTGAAGCTCTCCCAAGTACCTTCTTCAGGCATGTCTTTACTGATCGGACGAGTCTCTCCCAGAATCCACCCCACCAGGCTGCTCGCTCTGCAATGAACTTCCAAGTGATGCCTCTTTCTGAGAAGAACTCTAACAGCTGGGGTTCTTTGATAGCCTTCCACAACTCTTTGAGGTCCTGATCAGCTCTCTTGAACGTTCTTGCATTGTCAGAGTAAATTATTTTGCATAATCCTCTTCTGGAGATAAATCTTTTCAACGCTAACAGGAATGTCTCTGTTGACTGATCTGAGACCAGTTCCAGGTGTACTGCTCTGGTTACAGCACAGGTGAATAGTGCAATGTATGACTTATTCACAGAATCATCTGCCTTCACATAAAGCGGCCCTGCGAAGTCAACGCCTGTGACTTCGAATGGTGGGGATTCTGTTATTCTGTCTTTGGGCAAGGGCGCAGTGATCTGCTGTCCGGCTTTTGCCTTGAATCTTTTGCATATTGTGCAGTCAGCCACAGTGCTCTTGACAAGCTGCCTTGCACGTAGGATCAGGTATCTCTCTCTCACTTGCATGAGAGTGTCTCTCTCTCCTGAGTGCATCACTTTTTCATGACAGCTCTGTATCAGCAGTTCTGAGTATCGGTGTTTATTGGGCATGATCCATGGGTGCTGCTCTCTGAACGTGAAGTCGGATTGCTGCAGCCTTCCTCCCACGCTGAGCAGCTCATGTTCATCCAGGAACGGTTTGAGTTCTTTGATCTTGCAGTCATTGTTTAGGCTCTTTCCCGCCTTCAGTTGTTTTATTTCCTGCCTGAAACTCTGGGTTTGTGTTGTCTTGATCCAGTACCTTTCTGCCTCTAAAAGCTCGTCAGCAGTCAGTTCTCCTCTTGTCTTGGTTTTTGTTTGAGCATT
Organism: Diplodus puntazzo; assembly: GCA_963678695.2. Classification (NCBI taxonomy): domain Eukaryota; kingdom Metazoa; phylum Chordata; class Actinopteri; order Spariformes; family Sparidae; genus Diplodus; species Diplodus puntazzo. Next base: position 28,755,585 of record OZ023172.1, read on the forward strand.
GGCTATGAATCTCTTTATCCAGGCTGTCACTCTGAGGACTCTTTTCAGCTTGCCGTATCGTTCCAGTTCTAACACTGGTTCAGTGGGGTCTGTGTCGTTTGTAGCAAGCTGCACAGTGATCTGTGGACTGGACTTCAGTTCTGCATTCACCTTGACTGAAACATCGTCATTTTCAGTCTCCTCTGACTGATCGGGTGATGTCAGAACGCTGGGTCCATTCCACCATAGCTGGTTCTGTATCAGGCAATCTGTCCACATTCTTATCTGGTGTGGTTCCAGTTTTAGAGTAATCATCAAGTTGTTGGCTAGTCTCGCTCCAATCACAGCTCCCATGAGCTCCAGGCACGGCAGTGTCATTTTCTTGAGAGGGGCCACCCTGGATTTGGATACGACTAGACTCATTGTAGGTTCTCCGTCTGGTGATTCACCTTGCCAAGTAGGCTGCAGCACCGTAAGCTCGTTCACTTGCGTCGCAGAACACATGTAGTGTCAGGGCATGTTTGTTTTCTGGCTGCATGTCCGTTCGATACCACCTTGGTATGGCGAGCTGGTGTAGCTGCGGTAGTTCTGAACACCACTGTTGCCATTCTCGGGTCAGATCAGGTGGTAGCTCTTCATCCCAGGAAAATCCTCTCTCCCACATTTCTTGAAACATGAACTTGATTCTGATTGTGAAAGGTGTCAGGAACCCAAGTGGGTCATAGATGCGTGCAGCTGACCGCAGAACGCTTCTCTTTGTGTTCTCCTTTTCCTTTAGGATGCTTAATAGCGGTCTGAGGTCAAAGGTGAAGTCATCAGTTCCTGGTCTCCACACTAAGCCCAACACCTTTAGCACTGCTCCGTGTGTCTCTGGCGCCAGTGTGTGGTCTGTTGTGCTCTCCTCCCATTTCTTCCCCAGCTCATGAGAGTTAGTCATCCACTTGCAGAGGTCCATGCCTACAGTTGACAGTATTTGTTTGGCAGTGGTGGTCACGTGGTAGGCCTCTTCAACACTGTGTGAACTTGCGATGAAATCATCCACGTACAGCGACTCCATTAGTGTCTCTACAACCTGTGGTTGTTCTGTTTCATATTGTTTCAGGTGCTTTCTGATTGTTGCTGCGAGCAGAAATGGACTTGGGGAGGCTCCGAACACCACTCTGGTCATCCTCAGAACACGCAGTTCTCCATCATCTCCTCCACTTGGTGGGCCTGTGAGCCACAAGAATCTCACTGCATCTCTGTCACTCTCCATAGGGAGATCTGCAAGAAAGCCTTTTTTATGTCTGCCATGAAGGCTAATTCATTTTTTCTGAATTTAATGAGAACAGTGAGGAGATCCGGATTCAGGTTGGGTCCTGTGAGCAGACAGTCATTGAGGGATGGACATCCATCTTCATGAGACGATGCATCAAACACCACTCTCAGTTTTGTGGTCACTTTGTCTTCTCTGAGCACTGCGTGGTGTGGTAAGTAGTATTTCACATTGTCTGCACTTGCGTTGTCTTTTGGCACATCCTCTGCAATGTTCTGCTGTAAATAGTCCTCCACTACATCATTGTACCTGCTGAAGAATGTGACATCTTTCTTTAGTCTCTTCTTCAAACCTTCAAATCGCGTTTTAGCAACCCTGTAGTTGTCTTGGAGCTCTGCTCTTTCTGGTTTCCATGGCAATGCCACATGGTATCGTCCATCTTTGAAGGTGGTTGTTCTCTCGAACATCTGCAGAGCCTCTTCTTCAGCTGGGTTCTGTGTTTTCTCACTTGTGATACCCAGAGACTCAATTTCCCAGAATGCACTTAGCTGTTTGGAGACAAGTGTATCCTCTTCAAGTGGAATGAACATGCAGGTTGCCTCGGCTACACTTGACATGGACACTGGTCCCTGCACAGACCATCCAAAAGTGCTCTCCAGAGCAACTAATGTCTCTGTCAGTCTCTCCACTCTTCCTGAGACTATTTGCCAGTAGTAGTCGGCACCTATCAGGACAGAGAGCTCAGGATCATCATCATTGTCTGAGAAGTCTGCAAGAATCCCTTTTTCTTGAGCTCATATTGAATCTGGTCACCAGGAATCTTCATCACAGCTGTGCACACCTGTGGGGTTTCTATGGACTCAATTTTAATTCTTTGCTGGTTGTCCCAGACATTCTCCAATATTACTCTCACTGCGTTAAGTCGTGACATTGTAGGGACAGAGGAGCCAAACGTGATAAGAGTGAGTGTCTCTTGTCTTATTATTGGTAAGCTTAGGCTCTTCACAAGGTTTTCATGGATGAAGCTTCTCTGACTCCCTCCATCGAGCAAGCAGCGAGTTATTCTTCTACCTAATGGGCCAGCCACACATGCCTTGGCAGTCTGTAGTAATACAGTTTTCTGTCCATCTGGTTTCATCTTCGCTGAGTGAGGAATGACTGAGGAAACAACAGCATCTCCTGTTACAGTGGGGGGCTGCACCTCACTTTTCTCACCGGTGCACACAGCGACATGATGCCTCCTTCCACATTTTTCACGTGACACATCCTTTACCTTGCATGTCTTTGCAATGTGTTTCTGTCCCAGACACACAAAGCATCTTCCCATTTTCTTGATTTTCTCTTTACGTTCAGGAATGCTGTGATTTGGGCAATTTTCGGATTTGCGCTCTGCACTGTCACAGAATAAACAGTTGTGTGTCTTCTGGCTGGCTGTGTGCAGTGCAACAGCAGATTGCATGCTGGGTCTGTTCATTTTTGTGTCATTGAATGAGGTGGGCTGCTTCCATGGCTTTCTTTCTGGTTTCTGTTCTTTCTGGGTGTATGACGTTGTCATTTGCAGTGCTCTTTCTCTGCTCTGAACCTCCTTCTGTAGGAATTTGACTATCTCATCAACTTTCCATTTATCATCACTTCCCCTCTGACGGCTATATTCAAGAGCTATGTCATCTGGAATGATCTTCATTAAAATTGGGCATAGTAGGCTTCCATAGGTGTCTGACACTACACCCAGTGACTCCAAACTCCTAATTTGAATTTCACATTCATCGTATAGCTGCCTTAATGCATGCACATCAGAGGATTTCTTTACAGGATTTAGATTCAGCAGCCTTGACATGTGAGCACTGATCACCAGATCTTTCTTTCCAAATCTACTTTGTAGCAGAGTGATCGCGCTGTCATAATTTGCATCACTTAGCATCAGTCCTGCTGCTGCCTTTGCAGCTGGTCCAGAGAGATACGTTTTCAGATATGTAAATTTCTCACGTTTGCATAGTGCATCGTTCGTATGAATTGCAGTCTCATACTGGCTCCAAAACTCTTGCCATCTACTGACATCTCCGTTGTATTTGTCAATAATCAATTTCGGTAGCTTGACACACTGTCTGTGTGCTAATGAGTTAGCTGGACAAGCGTCGCTCACCCTGTGCTGCGTTGCTGCTTGGCTCTGGCTTTGATCCTCCTTTCTCTTTATCATGTGCTGTGCGCGGCTCTTAAACGAGATGATACGTTGCTTGTAGTCCTCCGTTGTTTCAATCTCGTTCTCCAAGTCATCCAACGCCGTGAGCTGTTCAATTCCATAGTCCAGTTCAAGTAGACTGTCTCCTTCGCGGACAACATATCCAATAAAGTGCTCAAGTTATCCATGTCCGGATCTGGCTTGGCCATTTCACCGTCAATCTGGCTCAAAAGACGTGTCGTAGTACCTCGGATAGTACCCCGCTTTCTTCTCATTCTTTCCATTTCTGTTTTACGTTCCTCTTCGGACATCTGAGGAACGGCTGCTCCAGCTCCCTTTGAGTCTCCACTCCCCTGGCTCATTATCTCCCGGGTTTCGGCACCAAAAAATGTAGATTAACTACGATCAAATAACTTCACAGGACGTCAGAAATGGAAAATAAAGCTTGGCTTTATATAAGAAAAAAAAGGGTGACACCAAAAAAGTACAGAAAAATCACTTCGGCATAACCTGGCATTCATTCATTCGCTAGTAACTGCTCTGAAGCGAGAACACTGCTCCCGGTCTTTTCATAAAACAAAATCCGGGTAAGCAAGCAAAGCATTATGGGACATGCTGCTTTCTTAAAGTGAACGCTCTGTAGGCACATACAAGTAGAAATTCAATGTCAGATGTAATCAATATCAGTAGACTGTGTTATGAATTCAATTCCTTTAACTCTGTTTTTTACTTAAATAATAATATGAAATTAGCAGCTTTTAATCAATAATGTAAATAAAATAACATCACAATTTAACTAATGTAACCCATAAGTTACAACACTATGAACACTTTTAGCTTCACTGATGCTCACTGATCCCATGCTAACAGGTGGAGTTAACACACTGCAGACCACTGATTGGTCAGTTGGAACAGCCAGAGTCGTCTCGTCCTCCACGCTCTGAAGTAACATTTCACTTTCTACCTTTTCAGCATCTTCTGTCTCGCTGCCTGCAGGCTTTCTCAAGTAAAGCTAGTTTCCTTGTTGTGATGAACAACCACACGTGTGTGCTGTGTGTAGAGAATGTGTGGTCATGCAAAAGAGAGGGAGCCAAAAATGTTATTTAATTAAATATTTATAGATACACAGAAACACATGAACTGACCTCAGAGTCTCTAGTCGACAGTTTGGACTCTCCAGTTCAGCACAAAGAAGCTTCACTCCTGAATTCTGCAGCTCGTTGTGACTCAGCTCCAGCTCTCTCAGATGGGAGGGGTTTGACTTCAGAGCTGAGGCCAGAGAAGCACAGCTGATCTCTGACAAACTGCACCAACTCAATCTGAATAAAGAATAAATGATGTAAGTTTAAATGACAGTGTTCCTGCTTGAAATCATTCAGTGTTTAATAATCTGTTCAGAGCTGAAGAAGGTTTAGAATGTAGACGTTTAGAAAATGAAACTCCAAACACCTGAACCCAACAGGATGCAGGTTCAACACTGTCAGATACACAAAGTGAAACAGAGCTCTCATTAATATTAATGACAACGTGCTGCTGCTTCAATAAAGATGTCGTGATGTCGCCTCTTAAACTCTGCAGCTCCACCAGAGGCTCCATCTATACAAACTCATGTTGTGCAGCCAAATAAAAATCTTCAGAAACTGATTAAACATTTGATTTTACTATTTAAAGCAATGTAATATGTAATTTTGAGTCTTGTTCCTGACTCGTCAAATTCTGACACTTTGGGATTGTAGGTCGGGTCGGCCATCGTCCCAAAGCGTCAGAATTTTACGGTGAGAAACATGTGAGAACAACAGTATGTGTGAAATAATTGTGTCACACTTATAAGTCATCAGCAGTGTAATATTTCCATCAATCCATCCATCTTCTTCCGCTTATCTGGGGCCGGGTCGCGGGGCAGCTGTCTGAGCAGGGACAGCCAGACACTTCCTCCAGCTCTTCCGGGAGGATCCCAAGGCATTCCCAGGACATCCAAGTGACATAGTCACTCCAGCGTGTCCTGCGTCTTCCTCGGGGTCTCCTCCCGGCGGGGCATGCAGGAACACCTCCCGAGGAAGACGTCCCGGGGGCATCCAATACAGATGCCCGAGCCACCTCAGCTGGCTCCTCTCGATGTGGAGGAGCAGTGGCTCTACTCCGAGCTCGTTCCGGGTGACAGAGCTCCTCACCCTATCTCTAAGGGAGCGCCCTGTAGCCCTAAAATGTAATAATTTCCTGAAAATGTAATAATGCCTGAAAATGTAATACATTTTGCACTTAACTTGATCGAAAATGTAATAAAACCTAATAATGTAATAACTTCACCAATAATGTAATAAAATATCCTGACTGATATTGTAATAACATTTTTACCGATAATATAATACCATATTACATTATTGGGAATTTATTACATTTTCAGGAGGGTCTTTTTTTTCTAAAACTGATAATGTAATAATGTGATATATATGTTCATTTTCAGTCCAGAGTTCTACATTTTGTGTTTTGAGAATCTAAGAATGTTATATTCACTGGATTTGAAACAACAGAATGACTATTGGGTTAAGTTGCAGACCTTGACTACCATACAACCATATGTACATGTGCAAATAATCAGGGAGATGCAACTAAATCCTGGTCCTACTGAGTGGGTGATGGACTTACCATCTTGGGAGACCAGGGCCCGTATTCACAAAGACTTTTATCTTAACGTTAGGAGTACTCCTAAATCGGACTAAAAGTTTTTATGTAGGAGTCGTTTCTTAAAAGTAATTCACAAAGCCGCTGAGACCTACTTTTACTTATGAAAACAGTGAACTCCTGAACTAGAAGTAACTCTCTGTTGCTATGGATGAGGTCAATTTATAAGGATGCACTTAGAAGCGGTGACAATGGTGATTGGTTGTTGAGTGACAGGGCAGCCCATTGAAAAGTCATTTAGGCTACGCAATGCAAGAAGTGAAAATAAGGAAGTTGCCTACAAGCCCATGACAAAGCCTATGAAAAGACATTGGATAAAGAAATGTACTCAAGAGGAGAATTAAGTGTAGAGCTTTGACCAGATCCCGAGGGAGGCTGGGGACATTGAGTCCGAATGGACCATGTTCTCCACTTCCATTGTTGACGCGGCTGTTCGGAGCTGTGGCCGTAAGGTCTCCGGTATCTGTCGTGGCGGCAATCCCCGAACCCGGTGGTGGACTCCGGAAGTAAGAGATGCTGTCAAGCTGAAGAAGGAGTCCTATCGGGCCTGGTTGGCTCGGGGGACTCCTGAGGCAGCTGACGGGTACCGGCAGGCCAAGCATGCTGCAGCACGGGCAGTCGCGGAAGCAAAAACTCGGGTCTGGGAAAAGTTCGGGGAGGCCATGGAGGAGGACTACTGGTCGGCCTCGAGGAAATTCTGGCAAACCATCCGGCGCCTTAGGAGGGGGAAGCAGTCCTCCACCAACACTGTTTACAGTGGAGGTGGGGAGCTGTTGACCTCGACTGGAGACATTGTCGGGCGGTGGAAGGAGATCCGCCCTGAGTACCTCAAGTCTCTGGATGTTGTGGGGCTGTCTTGGTTGACACGTCTCTGCAGCATCGCGTGGCAGTCGGGGACAGTGCCTTTTGACTGGCAGACCGGGGTGGTGGTCCCCCTATTCAAAAAGGGGGACCGGAGGGTGTGTTCCAACTATCGGGGGATCACACTCCTCAGCCTCCCTGGGAAAGTCTATTCCAGGGTACTGGAGAGGAGAATTCGGCCGATAGTCAAACCTCGGATTCAGGAGGAACAATGCGGTTTTTGTCCTGGCCACGGAACACTGGACCAACTCTATACCCTCCACAGGGTGCTCAAGGGTTCATGGGAGTTTGCCCAACCAGTTCACATGTGTTTTGTAGACTTGGAGGAAGCATTCGACCGTGTCCCTCGTGGCATTCTGTGGGAGGTGCTCTGGGAGTACGGGGTCGGAGGCCCTCTGTTAAGGGCTGTACGGTCCCTGTACGACCGGAGCAGGAGCCTGGTTCGCATTGCCGGCAGTAAGTCAGACCTGTTCCCGGTGCATGTTGGACTCCGGCAGGGCTGCCCTTTTGTCACCAGTTCTGTTCATTATTTTTATGGACAGAATTTCTAGGCGCAGCCACGGGCCGGAGGGGGTCTGGTTCGGGAGCCACTGGATTTCATCTCTGCTCTTCGCGAATGATGTGGTCTTGTTGGCTCCTTCGAGCCAGGACCTCCAGCATGTCCTGGGACGGTTTGCAGCCGAGTGTGAAGCAGCTGGGATGAGAATCAGCACTTCCAAGTCCGAGGTCATGCTTCTCGACCGGAAAAAGGTGGCTTGCTCCCTCCAGGTTGGGGGAGAGTTCCTGCCTCAAGTGGAGGATTTCAAGTATCTTGGGGTCTTGTTCACGAGTGTTGGGAAGGATGGAGCGTGAGATTGACAGGCGGATCGGTGCAGCGGCCGCAGTAATGCAGTCGTTGTATTGTTTAGTTTATGTTGTTTATTTCGGTCATGTCAATTCATCATCATCACATTTCATCATTGTTCAAATAATACAATACACATGGCCGAAAGGGAAAAGTGGGAGAAGCCAAAGCTTATCTAGTCCCGTCCCCATTACCCACAGGATAAAATCTTCATCCTAATCTTTTCTTATCTTTTGCATTTTACATTTTTACCTAACAATTTCTTTTACTATGACATTTGACAAAACATATTACAGCAGTAGCATACAGAGCTGAATTCAAACTCTAGACAGTACATACACATTACGTGTGTGTCTGCACATGTGTCCATATTAGTCCGTCATGAGTGAACAACAGTCTCATCTTATAGCCTCATCTTATAGCCAGGCATGTCACAAGGTCAGAATGATGGTCCAATCGACAGAGGGCAAAAGTCCAGTGTATTTATTATTTGTTGGGATGGTGTGAGAGCCCTTTTTATGCCATTTTTATTTTATTCATCCGTCTCCTCTGCAGCTTTCGCTGCTGTTAACTTCGCCATATCCTCCCGAGTAGTTGCTACGTCAACTCGCATCAGTGCCACGAACTCACGTATTGTGGAGATGTCAGAGCGCATCCCGACTACAGCACTCCGAGTATTGGCGATGTCCGCCCACGCACTGGTCTGCTCAGTAGCTTTCTCATTTTACGATATTGCATAAAGATTCCAAATCCCAAAACTATCGTTCCAATTGTCATGAACGTGAACATGTACACGTCCTCGACATCCTCCACATCCAGTGCGGCAAGGCAGATGACTTTCCACTTTCCCCAAGCATCCATAACGTAGCCGGACATGAAGGTCCCGTCCAGGCATGTCGGTTCACCAGAACCCGCACGCCGTGTTGAGAACACTCAGTTCAGTGACCAACTCAGCAACTCCATCGTGGATTGATCGATTGATTGATTGGTTGAGAACGTTGTTGTACAATATTAGACAAGTCTCCAATCGAGTTACTTTAGTGTGCCGATTTACAGGGCTCAGTTGAGTTCTTTACAGCTCAGAAGAACTTGTGATAACTCACAGTAGTGTCACAGTTTGTATTCGTATCTAAGTTATCTCCACATTGTTGATACACATTATAACAACATCCTGCTACGTACAACTGGCATTGGCCTTGAACCATACAAGTTTCTCAGGTTCAACTTATTGTTTGGGTACAGAATGTTTTTTGTTATGCTCCCAGGCCATCTCAACACAGTGTCTGTTGAGTCGTGCCTCTGACCTTTATCAACCCTCCTGTATTAATCTGTACCGGTCAACGGTTGAATTTACATCCTTTTTCTTGAAGCCACTTAGTGTTGCTGATTTTTTGACATCATCTTCTAGCACATTCCATAGTTTAACACCTGTTACAGATAAGGAAAAGGATTTTAACGTAGTTCGTACCTTCCTTTGCCTGAAAATCATGTTCCCTCTGAGATTGTAACTCTTCTCTCTGTCTAGGAAAAGTATTTGCAGGTTGTGAGGGGGGCTTTTGTTAGCTGCCTTATACATCATTTGTAGTGTGAGATAGTTTATTAAGTCATATAGTTTGAGTATTCTTGATTCGATAAATAACTGATTTGTGTGTGCCCTATAGTTGGCATAATATAAGATTCTCAAAGCTCTTTTTTGGAGTATGAACAAAGGCTGTGTGGAGCCTTTATATGTGTGTCCCCACACCTCTGCACAGTATTGCAGGTGTGGAGAGACTAGTGCGCAGTACAACAGATGAAGTGCTTTTTGATTTAGTATTTTTTGTGCTTTCCAGAGTATGGACACACTCCTGGCCAACTTCCTTTTTAACTGTCTTATGTGTGGCTTCCAACTTAACATGTCGTCAATAATCACGCCCAGTACTTTATTCTCATGGACCCTTTCAATATTCACTCTGTTTACTTGAATGTTAGTACTGTTGTTGCAGCCTTTTTTCCCATATAGCATATATTTTGTTTTCCCAAGATTTAGTGATAATTTATTTATATTAAACCACACATGAAGTTTGGCCATTTCATGATTTACTGTTTCCACAAGTCACTCCCAGAACAGAAAATATTTGTATCATCCGCGAATAATATTAATTTCAGAATATGTGACACTTTGCATCATTTATATATAGTATAAACAGCTTTGGACCCAGAACTGACCCCTGTGGAACCCCACAGACTATGTCCAAGCTAGTCGATGTGTTATCACCTATTTTAACATATTGGGATCTCTTGTGTAGATATCTCTTGACCCACTGCAGTGCTAAACCTCTATTGCCATATCTCTCCAGTTTAGATATTAAAATATCATGGTTGACGGTGTCAAATGCTTTTTTCAAGTCTATGAAAATTCCTATTGAATATAGTTTTTGATCAATAGCGTCGGTAATGATTTCCACAGACTCAGTTAGAGCAAAGGCAGTCGAGAGGTTCCTTCTAAATCCATATTGGCTGTCATATAGCAATTTGTGTTTGTTGATGAAGCTATCTAGCCTATTATTGAATAGCTTCTCTAGGATTTTTGACAGTTGTGGCAGTATTGAGATTGGTCTGTAATTAGCAAACTCGTGTGTCTCACCATTCTTAAACAGTGGTACAACTTTGGCAACTTTCATTTTGGTGGGAAATATCCCGGTTTGAAATGACAGATTAAAAATGTATGTTAGAGGTGAAATTATTCCGTCTAATACTTTCTTAATCAGCCTCACGTCGAGGTCATCAACATCACTGGAAAATTTTGCAACACATTTGTTGACCAGATGTCTAATCTCTGTGTCCTTCACTGGTGTGAGAAACATTGATCAGGGAGCTCTGTCTCCATCCTTATCAAAATGGTCCCAGTGTAGGGGTGAGTCAGGAATGTCCTTGGCTAGCTCTGGCCCGATGTTTACACAAAACTGATTAAATCTATTTGTTATGACTTCCGGGTTATCTTCCTGCATGTTGATATACTTGAAGTAGGGAGGGTAGTTTGGTTTTGTGCTTTTATTATTAGTCACGTTGTTTAAAATATCCCATAATTTGTTAGTATACTTCATATTTTCTGCTAGTAGATTGCTGTAATATTCTTTCTTGCATTCCTTTAGGATGCTGTTTAGCTTGTTTCTATACCTTTTATATCTCACTTCAGACTGGGCCGTCCTTGATTTTAGGAACTGTCTATACAGAGTGTTTTTCTTCCTGCAGGCGTTTATCAATGTTTTTGTGAGCCATGGTTTCTCCTCCTTACTCTGATTTGTGTGTCTCTTTTTCACAGGACAGTGTCTGTCATACAGTGTTTTAAATATTTGCAAAAAGGAATCGTATGCATCATTCACATCTGTTTCATTATAAACATTGTTCCAGTTTTGCCTCAGTAGTTCATTTTTCAGTGTATTAATTCCTTCTTCAGTTCTGACCCTTACGTATGTGTTTTTGTTCGGTGTCTGTCTCACAGTGTATTTATAGTCATAGACAGCAAAGATTGGTAGGTGGTCACTTATATCATTTATCAGGAGTCCACTTGCTGTGTCATTAACGTTAGTAAAAATATTATCAATTAGAGTAGCGCTGTGTGTCGTGATCCTGCTTGGGCGTGTGATGAGAGGTTGTAAGCCCATTGTATACATCAAATTAATGAACTCGTCAATTACCGTGTCAATGTTTATATCACCACAGATAAAAACTCTCTTTTGGCTTGTTTCAGAGAATATTTCTCCCACACATTCATTGAAGTCCTCTATTTTTGAGTCAGGTGCTCTGTAAACACAGCTTGCAACTATATTTTTACCTTTTGTTACACAGATTTCAATAGTCACACATTCCAATAAGTGATCCACAGCTTTAGACATGTTTTGTACTGTCTCATACTTGATGTTATTGTCAATGAATAGTGCCACTCCTCCTCCACCTTTGTTTCTCCTGTTAACACATACAAGATTATATCCATCCAGGAAAAAATCTGTGCCTTTGTCTTCATAAATCCATGTTTCCGACACTGCAATGATGGTAAAAGGGGTTTTGAAGTGATTTAGGTATTCCTTGATGTGGCCGAAGTTGGTGTATAGACTCCTGCTATTAAAGTGAATTAGAGACAGTTTCCCATCCATCTCAATGCTGTCGTTGTATTGAACTTCAGTGTAATACTTGCAATTCCCAGTCATGTTGAAACAGAAGTGATTATCCGGGTCAATTCTCTCATTCGGGTCAGAAAAGGTATGATTCACACAATGATTTGTAATGAACTCCACACTTCCCTGCTCAGCAATCCTTTCAGATATTCCCATCATACCTTCAGTCCATGTAAGAACCGTTAAACTTTGCTGTGCTGTAGTTCTGGAGTGTTCGTGAGCCATACCTTAGTTATCGTATTTCTCCAACTCATTCTTACTCCTGATCTGGATTATTTTGACTTCTTCAGGTGATGCTCCATTTGTTTTGATGTAGATTCTGCAGTTTGCCGTCCAAGTGTGTTGTATCTTACCACCCTTTTTCAGTTGGCGAGCTATTCTGGCGATGTCTGCATTCTTTTTGGTGAGATTCTCGTTGATGTAAACATCCGAGCCTTTGAGCTTCTTGCCCTGCTTCAGCAGTGCAGTCTTGTATTTTCTGTTGGTGAATTTCAGCATAACAGCTCGAGTTACCGACTCTCTCCTTCAGGGTAAGAGGTAACATGCTTCAACGTTGTCGAAATCCACCTCGATGCCTTTGTCAATCAGGACGTCAGACACCTGCTTCTCCACAGATTTGATCTCAGATTCATCATCGGTCTGTCGTGGTGAAGAAAGAGCAGAGTCGAAAGGCGAAGCTCTCGATTTACCGGTCAATCTACGTTCCTACCCTCACCTATGGTCATGAACTTTGGGTCATGACCGAAAGAATAAGATCCCGGATACAAGCGGCCGAAATGCAGTTGCAATTTCCTCCGCAGGGTGGCGGGGCGCTTGTTAGAGATAGGGTGAGGAGCTCTGTCACCCGGAGGAGCTCGGAGTAGAGCCGCTGCTCCTCCACATCGAGAGGAGCCAGCTGAGGTGGCTCGGGCATCTGTTTCGGATGCCCCCGGGACGCCTCCCTCGGGAGGTGTTCCTGGCATGTCCCGCCGGGAGGAGACCCCGAGGAAGACCCAGGACACGCTGGAGTGACTATGTCACCCAGCTGGCCTGGGAACGCCTTGGGATCCTCCCGGAAGAGCTGGAGGAAGTGTCCGGGGAGAGGGAAGTTTGGGTGTCCCTGCTCAGGCAGCTGCCCCCCGCGACCTGGCCCGGGATGAAGCGAACGAAAATGGATGGATGGATGGATGGAATTGAGTGTATTTTGTAATGTGCGTCAAAGACAAAATTTGTGCATTGATGGAATGCAACTTTTTCCAATTGACAAAGACATCTTTATCCTGAAAAGGTGCAATTATTTTAATATGCGTTCCATCAATGGCACCGATCACACCGGATATACCTGCAATTTCCAAGAATTTGGCTTTGATTCTTTGTTGTTGGCGATTGTCCAAAGGAAACCAGATAAACTGACGGATTATCTGGGGTCCACAGAGCGCGTTGATGGTTTGGTAGATAGAGCGGCTTACTGATGGCTGTGATATCCCGAAATTAACCGCGTTGCATTGCTGCATTTTCCCCCACAGCCAAATACCGGAGTATTGCCAAACATTTTCACTACGGCGTTATTGGATTGTTTCGGTTGGTTGGGGACGTTATTACGTCCCTCACCAACTCAACCACAACTTCGATCCCTTCGCGGTCCATCCGACATCGTTTTAATAATTCCCTGTCATTTAGCATCTCCAAAACATTCGGCTGTAACTAGGTCTTAGCGAGTTAGGAGTCCTCTGGACTACCTCTAAGGTCTTCCAGACTTGGCACTACATTTAGGCCTAAAATGTTTTGTGAATAACACTTATTTTCAAAAATTAGGAGTCCTAAAGTTACGACTGACACGCCCATTATTTATATAGGTATAGATATAGGAGTATCTCCTAAATTCGCCTGTTAGGAGCTACTTTTAGCCTTAAGATTCTTTGTGAATACGGGCCCAGAATTCCAGCTCAGATATAAGCTTCTGAGCAGCACTGGAGACCCCAGTAACTCTTCCCTAAACGTACTTCTTCACTCCACAGATTTCCAACAAATCACTACCTCATGAAAACAACCACAAACCAACAAAACAACTTTCAGTAACACGTAATTTGAAAAGGGTATACATAAGCATTCATAACACCTACATGACACGTGACATAAACATAAGTCTACATATCTACTCATAAACGGTTATTATATCACTTTCAATGTCAAATTGACATCTTACTCTATGTCAAGTGACATAGTGGTCAGCTGACATACTGTAATACTTATAGTATATTATAAGATTTACCTGTATAAATAAAGGTTAAATAAAAATGTCAGCATCAGAATGACAAAACTTGATGACAACTGACATGGTTATTTTTCAAACTCCTTTTTGGGGTTTATACAGGGTTTCTGAAGTTGTATGTTGTTCCTATGATAGTACAATTTCTTAGTGTTGAAAGTAATTGTCTAAAGTAGAGTTCTCAACAGGCCTGAAAATTACAACCGGGTTTTTAAGCCTGAACCTGACGCAGCCCGACACACCAGCATAGATTGTCTGCCCTAACCCGGCCCGAACCCGACCCCCCACGTGCCTGCATTGTTTTCCTCATACATTTGTTATCATGATCAGACAGACAGCAGACGGAAAGGTGACGTGAGCCAGGAGACAGGTGCTGCATCAACGTCAGCAGCAGCACCCGCTCCCGCTGCAAAGAAGACACCGTGCTTCGACCAGTGGGAAAATATATTCGGAGAGACAGAAACAGACGATTTCCCCACTCCTCGAAAAGCAAGGGTGAATTTGCCTGTGGCAAGTTTACATGTAGCCAATTCCATCTTCTCCAGCCAGGCTGTCGGCGCGAGTATACGTCACGCAGCAGCGCCAGGTCTGCGTCCGCCCCTCCCCATGAAGCAGGCAGCCAGACTTACTCTTCACCACACGTGAACAACGATGATTCACAACAAACAATATATAATTTACAACTGCAAGAAATGTGTTTTATGAAATGTGTTTTATGAAAAAGGAAGTCCAAGGCCCGGCCCGGGCCTTTTGGCCCGAACCTGCGGGTCCGGTCGGGTTTGTCGGGCCGGCCCGATCTGTTGAGAACTCTAGTCTAAAGGTCTTATGTCCATTTAAATCCTGTTTTATTAACGTGACGTCATTTCTGCAACACTATTTGCTGGTAATGTCAGTTACATGTTTATATCGGATTTTTCATTATACAGTCACTAGTTTCATTATAAAAATGATGCTTTTGATATGTTAATTAATCTCAGCTGCTGGCATCCTGGCCACTAGAGGACCTGCAACGGAGAACACGATCAGGGTCTCTTTCAGTGGTGGCTAGCTGAAAACATGTCACGCAGCATTGAAGCTTTCTCCCTTTATATGATCACTTGGTAAGTGAGTATGCAATGTCTCAGCATCAATACCTTCAGATTTCTGTAGGATACCAGAAAAAGTTTGATAATGGTAGGCTAGTGGTTGGCTTTAGACTAGTTTTTTATTGACCATGTGGCTACATGCTAGTTATTACTGATGCTAACGTTTTGACACTTTAGCCAAGGCTTGGCTACTTCTTTAAATAGCTTAAGATGTCTATCAGAAAATAGTTTGATTGAATATGATGATCAAGTGGTAGGCTACAGGTTAGAGTTTTGCTATTGACCACATGTTGCATGCTAATCAGAAGTTACTAAAGGTATTTACTAAAAGTCAACCAAAGGTTGAGTATGGATAATGTTTATTAAAAGCTATATCTTTTAGGTAAATCTCATAATATACTATCAGTATGTCAACTGACCACTATGTCACCTGACTTATTACATTATAGGGTGCTACTCGCCCTGCCACCCTGCGGAGGAAACTCATTGTATCCAGGATCTTATTCTTTCAGTCATGACCCAAAGTTCATGACCATAGGTGAGGGTAGGGACGTAGATTGACCGGTAAATCGCGAGCTTCGCCTTTCAGCTCAGCTCTTTCTTCACCACAACAGACCGATACAACAACCGCATTACTGCAGCCGCTGCACCGATCCGCCTGTCAATCACACGCTCCATCCTTCCCTCACTCATGAACAAGACCCCACGATACTTAAACTCCTCCACTTGAAGCAGGAGCTCTCCCCGAACCCGGAGGGAGGAATCCACTTTTTTCCGGTCGAGGAACTTGGAGGTGCTGATTCTCATCCCAGCTGCTTCACAAACGGCGGCAAACTGCCCCAGGACATGCCAGAGGTCCTGGCTCGAAGGAGCCAACAAGACAACAATATCTGTGAAAAGCAGAGATGAGATCTAGCGGCTCCCGAACCAGATCCCCTCCGGCCCCTGGCTGCGCCTAGAAATTCTGTCCATAAAAATCAGGGGCAGCTGGTATATATGAGCTAAAAGGGCTAAGCCCTCCCTACCTTTTACAGCAAAAATGAAAAAATATTATTAAAAACCTTAGAACACATTGTTTTAAACTTTGATTGAACCTAAAACAGCAGCAGCACTAAAAAGTGGCAGAAAAAACCCAGGATATATGAGATATCTTGGGTTTTTTTCCTGTGAATGGGCTAAATGTACTCAGCCCAAGCACAGTAGCAAGCTTCCATTCACTTTTGATTGACAGGTGTTGTGACACGCCCCCATTTGGGCTAAATTCATTCAGCCCAAACTCAGTAGCGTAAACTTCCATTGACGTTTGAATTGACAGGTGCCCTGACACGCCCCCTTCATATGCTGCCCATTTGGGCTAAATTAATTCAGCCCAAGGCTGACCCTCGACCTATCACAGCGCGGTAGCAACAGTACAGTGACCTTCGACCTATCACAGCGCAGTTCGAGTTGTAAAAAATGGTGGCGCTTTGTACCGCCTACTTCCGGGTTATGGAGCTCGGATTAGATCCAAACACTGTCATTTGGGCGCTGGACTTCATTCACTTACATTGCAGCGCATCGAATAATTCCAGAGGTAAGTTGCTGAAATATCAACCTCTTTTGAATTGTCAGCTGTCTATATTGTATCAGAGGCCCTTTGTGATGCTTATACTTGTCTTCATTTGTACGTGCACAGCGTAATTATCTATATTTTATCTTGGTTGTTAGAGCCAATTTTCAAGCATTGCCTGCTAGCTAGTTAGCTAGTGCGACTTCACCAGCTGTAAAGATAACGTAATAGTCCGGTAATGAATCACTAGCAACTTTTATATTAAAGATGTTTGGTAACTAACAAGCAGGATTTACATGTATTACTAAGGGGTTTTATTTATTTTGGCTTTTATCTGCTGAACCTGACCGTGTCAGCCATCGTTAGTCGGTTATGTGTGTGATATAGGACTCGTTCTAGCTGCTAGCACTAGTAGAAATAAGGGGGCGTTTGTGATAAATATTTCGTTTAATGTCATTGAATTTTGGGACATACTACCTTTTTATTATGTGACGTGTTGTTGGCTGCATTTAATTTGTTTGTGCTGTTCCGTGTTGAATTTAACATGGTTACTTTCATCACTTCATGTAGGCTACTGTGCTTTATTTTAAGCGGCGGCTGCTGCTGGTGGTCACTGCGGCTGACGGTGTTGTTCACGGCGGCTGACGGTGGTGGTCACTGCGGCTGACGATGGTGTTCACGGCGGCTGACGGTGGTGGTCACGGCGGCTGATGATGGCGGTGGTGGCAGCTGCTAATAGTCTGCAAATTGGCTGCCAATTTGGTCCTTCTAAGTTTTTTTTTTTTTTCCCATTTGGTTCTTCATGCTTGCAATGTCATGGATCACCTGCCCCTGGTTTTTGTTTTTCTTGTTCACACACACAAACACACATTCGTGTTGTCTGTCATTGTTTAATAAAAAATACTTTCTTTGAAAACATTGATTTGCATCCAATTAATTAACAATTATTGCCATTATTGTTATTATCATCTTTATTATTGTTAATATTCTTGTTGTGTACTCCCGTATGCTTTGGCAATATTGTGAACCTGAGAGAGAGAGATTTTCGGCATCAGGCCATTCTTATATGTCTCCCCAGTGTTGCCATAGAGCACTTCCTAAGAAATAAGCAAGTAATTTCCCCCTGGGATTATTAAAGTATTTCTGATTCTGCTTCTGATTCTATAACAAAACATACACTGTTGTTGCTGCAACTTGATGTGGTGCTGCTGTGTGAAGTATTGATAAATGCAATGCATTCGTTAGCCCACCCACCCAAAATCACCACCAGCCGTCACTGATAAAAATAATGAACAGTACTGGTGACAAAGGGCAGCCCTGCCGGAGTCCAACATGCACCGGGAACAGGTCTGACTTACCACCAGCAATGTGAACCAAGCTCCTGCTGTACAGGGACTGTACAGCCTTTAGCAGAGGGCCTCCAACCCAATGCTCCCGAAGCACCTCCCAAAGCATGCCACAAGGGACACGGTCGAATGCCTTCTTCAAGTCAACAAAGCATATGTGAACTGGTTGGGCAAACTCCCATGAACCCTCGAGCACCCTGCGGAGGGTATAGAGCTGGTCCAGTGTTCCACGGCCAGGACGAAAACTGCATTGTTCCTCATGAATCTGAGTACCCTGGAATAGACTTTCCCAGGGAGGCTGAGGAGTCTGATCCCCCGATAGTTGGAACAAACCCTCCAGTCCCCCTTTTTGAATAGAGGGACCACCACCCCAGTCTGCCAGTCCAGAGGCACTGTCCGCGAATGCCACGCGATGCTGCCGAGACGTGTCAGCCAAGACTGGCCGACCGGTAGTTCTCCTCCATGGCCTCCCCGGACGTTTCCCAGATCCGAGTTTTTGCTTCTGCGACCGCCCGTGCTGCTGCACGCGTGGCCTGCCGGTACCTGTCAGCTGCCTCAGGAGTCCCCCGAGCCAAACCAGGCTCGATAGGACTCCTTCTTCAGCTTGACAGCATCCCTTACTTCCAGTGTCCACCACCGGGTTTGGGGACCTTACGGCCACTGCTCCAAACAGCCGCGTCAATAATGGAAGTGGAGAACATGGTCCATTCTGACTCAATTTCCCCAGCCTCCCTTTGAATATGGTCAAAGCTTTCCCGGAGGTGGGAGTTGAAGACCTTCCCGACAGAGGGTTCTGCCAGACATTCCTAGCAGACCCTCACAGTGCGTTTAGGTCTATCAAGTCTGCCTAGCTTCCTCCCCTGCCAGCAGATCCAACTACCACCAGGTGTTGACAGCTGATAGCTCAGTCCCTCTCTTCACCCATGTGTCCAAGACCAAGTCCCTGGTTGGAGCACTTTCCAGTACCCCTCCTAGGGCCTCCAAGAAGGCCGGGTACTCTACACTGCTGTTCGGCCCATAAGCGGAAACAACGGTGAGAGACCTATCCCCAACCCAAAGGTGCAGGAAGGCGACCCTCTCATTCACCGGGGAAAACTCCAACACATGGCAGCTGACCTGGGGAGCTATAAGCAAGCCCACACTAGCTCGCCGCCTCTCACCACGGGCAACTCCAGAGTAAAAGAGAGACCAGCCTCTCTCAAGGAGTTGGGTTCCAGAGCCCAGACTGTGCGTGGAGGCGTGACTATCTCTAGCCGGTACCGCTCAACCTCCTGCACTAGCTCAGGCTCTTTTCCCCCCCAGCGAGGTGACATTCCATGTCCCCATGGCCAGAGTCAACGTCAGGGTATTGGGTCGCCGGGGCCCCCACCCACGACCGCCACCCTTATCACACTGCACTTACCTCTTCTGAACCCTCCTGGGTGGTGAGCCTACTGGAGGGCGGGCCCACGTTGCTCGACCCGGCCACCAGGCATTCGCCTGCGAGCCTCAACCCCGGGTCTGGCTCCAGGGTTAAAATTAAAGTTAAGGTTCAGTGTGTTGAATCAGAGATTACATTACGCTCATGTGCCTTTTGTCCAACGTGACTTAAACATCATCCAACCTTCTTTTTTGAAAGATTCAACACTTTCTTGTCAGAGATTTAAATCTCTGCCTCCAGCAGCTCTTGGCTCCACCTTTGGCTGTCTGAAACAGCTATGAACACTTTGAGCTTCACTTATGCTCACTGATCCCATGCTAAAAGGTGGAGTTAACACACTGCAGACCACTGATTGGTCAGTGGGAACAGCCAGAGTCGTCTCGTCCTCCACGCTCTGAAGTAACATTTCACTTTCTACCTTTTCAGCAATCTTCTGTCTCGCTGCCTGCAGCCTTTCTCAAGTAAAGCTAGTTTCCTTGTTGTGATGAACAACCACACGTGTGTGCTGTGTGAAGAGAATGTGTGGTCGAGCAAAAGAGAGAGAGTGAAAACTGTGAATTAATTACATTTTACAGATACACAGAAACACATGAACTGACCTCAGAGTCTCCAGTCGACAGTTTGGACTCTCCAGTCCAGCACAGAGAAGCTTCACTCCTGAATCCTGCAGCTTGTTCTGACTCAGCTCCAGCTCTCTCAGATGGGAGGAGTTGGACTTCAGAGCTGAGGCCAGAGAAGCACAGCTGATCTCTGACAACCTGCATCTCTCCAATCTGAAAAAAGAATAAATGGTGTAAGTTTAAAAGACAATGTTCCTGCTTGAAATCATTCAGTGTTTAATAATCTGTTCAGAGCTGAAGAAGGTTTAGAATGTAGACGTTTAGAGAATGAAACTCCAAACACCTGAGCCCAACAGGATGCAGGTTCAACACTGTCAGATACACAAAGTGAAACAGAGCTCTCATTAATATTAATGACAACGTGCTGCTGCTTCAATTAAGACGTAGTGATGTCACCTCTTAAACTCTGCAGCTCCACCAGAGGCTCCATCTATACAAACTCATGTTGTGCAGCCAAATAAAAACCCACAAAAACTGATTAAACATTTGATTCTACTATTTAAAGCTCCTGTTATTAACACAGTTGAATTTTGACTCTCGTTCCAGATGATTTTTCCTCTTCTGCAAGTCTCTGCAGTCGGCCATTAACCCACCCGCTGCCCCTTCAGCTCCGAGGAGAGAAACTGAGACTGCTGTTTGGACTCGGTGACTGTTTGTGAGAGTGAGAGCAGCAGCTAGCTTAGCTCTGAAACCACCGAGTGAGAAACAAGATGTCCGCCGCCGAGGGTCCTCCACAGTCAGCCTGCCATCAGCCCGCCGCGTCTCCCCTTCAGCTTGGAGGTGACCTACTGGGACTCTGGTGACTTGAGCTCTACTACGGTGATACTCACCTGTTGTTCCTGCACGCTCAAAGTGAACCGGCTTCACCTGTATTTGGCCGCCACGCTCCCCAGCTTCCACCAGGCCTGCAGCGTGACGTTTGTCTTATTTCTCTTTGTTGTGTTCCTGGTTGCAGCTTGTTTGGGTGTTTGTGGGCCCACAAAGTAATTAAGTATCACTTAAAGCTTCTATAAGAGTTCTTTTGCTGTGTTTAACATTAATGAAGGTCTTTTGTGGTAAAGTTCATTAGCAGTGACCAATAGCAGAGCGAGGTTAACACAACATTTTGTGTTTGAACAAAAGTAAACTGACAGTGAATAGTAACAAAACAAGGTTAAAGGAACATTGCACTGAATTCACTGGTTTGACTTGTTAAAGTTTCATTTTGAACAACGTCAATGTGATTTACTGTGGATGGTTACATTTATTTTTTCTGGCTTTATAATTTTAAGTTAATTTGTTGGGACATAGTTGTCATGTGACTCATTTTAAGTGCACTTAACTACAGTAAGAACACATTAACAAGGTACGTAATAATCCTTTAACACTGAAATAAAAAGAGACTGTTATACAATTAAGAGCACATAAACACATGAAAGGAGGTGTGTCCTTTGTCAAACATGACTTAAACATCATCCAAACTCTTTTTTTCAAAGATTCAACACTTTCTGTTTAGAGATTTAAATCTCCGTGTATCTGTGTGTGTTGTACGTCAGGCAGTAATATACAATAATGTAGTGACACCTGTGCGTGTGTGTGTGTGTGTGTGTGTGTGTGTGTGTGTGTGTTATAAATATATAATTAGGAGTCAAACTGTTCAGACTGTCAAACTTTTAACTGAGATGTTGTGATTTGAGCTCAGACAAACTCAGAAAACAAGTGAACTGAAGGAAACTTAAAAGTTCTGTTATGGATTTAAATTTTATAGATCGACACAAAAAACACATGAACTGACCTCAGAGTCTCCAGTCGACAGTTTGGACTCTCCAGTCCAGCACAGAGAAGCTTCACTCCTGAATCCTGCAGCAGGTTGTTGTGACTCAGGTCCAGCTCTGTCAGATGGGAGGGGTTGGACTTCAGAGCTGAGGCCACGACTTCACAGTGACTCTTTGAGAGTCCACAGTTAATAAATCTGTGACGAAAGATATCAGAACATTACAACAATAAAATGTGACACTTTATTGTGAAAACAGATTCATACATGTTGCATCACAAAGCTCAGGTGGTCAGCTGGTCAGCCTGAGCTGGTCAGTCATTGATCACAAGGTTTGTAGTTTGAAACTTGAGCTCCTTCTGTCCACGAGGCCCCAGACTTTCCCTGCCTGAGGAGATCAGAGGGGCTGAATCAGGGCCCCATTTTATATCATCCCCCAAAACACACTTGAATAAAGCTGCTTTTACCCCTGATGTGGATGTTTTTATCTTCATGTTTGATTTTGGTTTGTTTCATTCATTCTGTCGTCTATATATTTATATTTGTAACTGTCGGGATAAAACTTGCTTTTTCTTGAGACTCTTTCATTGTTTTGCTGTTTAATGTGTGTACAGCACTTTGTAACTGCTTTTAAAAGTCTCATATTAAGAAAATCAATCAATAAATGAACCTCCCCGAGTGCCCTTGAGCAACATGAACCGCACATTGATGTTCAGGACAAAAGCTTCCAGATGACTGTAATGTAAACGTGTCAGATTTGAGTTGATTTATATTCATGAAGCTTTATGTAAATTCACTGTAGGTTGTAACTGCACCCGTATGTGTTTACCTCAGTTATGTGTTTGTGTGCATTTTGTTCTTTGATGCATTTTATTCTGTTGCTCCGTCTGCTTTTCACCTCCCATTACATTAATTCAGCGTCTCCTACTGCATCAATAGTATAATTAGTACTAAATATTGAGTTATTATCATTTGATGGGTAATAATTAGTCTCGGGTGGAGTTCACCTGGCTGAAGTAAATGTTTTGGAAAGTGGACGACTACATGTCATTTCATCTCTGAGCTCGGTGATGAGAATTGATCCAATAAGCAGTTTCATATTTGTTCAGGAAAACATTCATCGTGTTGAGGTTTTATATAATGCATGTGTGTAAAGTGTTTGTCTTTAATCCTGAAGGCTTCAGCTTTACCAGGATTTTTAATGTTAATCACATCTGGACTTACCGAGCCTTTCTACAGTTCCTCACAGCTGGAATCAGTCTATGTTTTCCCTGTTCTGATGTGTTGTAGTTCTGTGTGTCCAACTCATCCAGAACCTCCTCTGACATCTGCAGCATGTAGGCCAGAGCTGAGCAGTCGAACAAAGAGAGTTCCTTCTTTGATCTGTTCTCTGACTTCAGGAACTCTTGGATCTCCTGATGGACTGAGTGGTCGTTCATCTCCGTCAGACAGTGGAAGATGTTGATGCTTCTGTCAGGAGAGATCTTAGAACTGTTCATCTCCTTCAGGTTGTTGATGGCTCTCTGGATGATTTCTGGACTGTTGTCTGTCTGACCCAGCAGGCCTGCTAAGAGTCTCTGGTTGGACTTCAGAGAGAGGCCATGAAGGAAGCGAACAAACAGGTCCAGGTGACCAGTTTTACTTTTGAGGGATTCCTCCATGAAGCTCTTCAGGAACTCATTCAGAGAGTCCTTCACCACCTTTGTGTTCCTGTTCGTGTAACAGTGGAACTTGTAGACTGCAGCCAGAAACTCCTGAACGCTCAGATGAACAAAGCAGTAGACTGTTTTCTGGAAGATCACACTCTCTCTTCTGAAAATCTCTGTACAAACTCCTGAGTACACCGAGGCCTCTGTGACATTAAGACCACAGCACTCCAGGTCTTCTTGGTAGAACATGATGTTTCCTGTCTCCAGATTTTTAAACGCCAGCCTCCCCAGCTTCAGAAGAACTTCCTTGTCTGCTGTCGTCAGCTTCTGTGGACTCTTCTTATGTTGCTTACTGTACTTCTGCTTCTTCCTCTTTGTCTGAACCAGCAGGAAGTGTGAGTACATGTCAGTCAGGGTCTTGGGCAGCTCTCCTCTCTGGTCTGTAGTCAACATGTGGTCCAGAACTGTAGCAGTGATCCAGCAGAAGACTGGGATCTGACACATGATGTGGAGGCTCCTGGAGGTCTTGATGTGTGAGATGATTCTGCTGGACAGATCTTCATCACTGAACCTCCTCCTGAAGTACTCCTCCTTCTGGACGTCAGTGAAGCCTCGTACTTCTGTTACCCTGTCCACACATGAAGGAGGGATCTGATTGGCCGCTGCAGGTCGGGAAGTGATCCAGACGAGAGCCGAGGGAAGCAGCTTCCCCTGGATGAGGTTTGTCAGCAGCACGCTGACTGATGACTTCTGTGTGACATCAGACACGACCTCATGGTTGTTGAAATCCAGTGAAAGTCTGCTTTCATCCAGGCCGTCAAAGATGAAGAGAAGTTTACAGACAGCGAGCTTCTCTGCTGTCACCTTCTGTAATGTTGGATGGAAAACATGGAGCAGCCTGAGAAGACTGTACTGCTCATCTCTGATCAGGTTCAGCTCCCTGAACGACAGCAGAACCAGCAGACTGACATCTTGGTTTTCGGAGCCCTCTGCCCAGTCCAGAGTGAACTTCTGCACCAAGAAGGTTTTTCCAACTCCAGCGACGCCGTTGGTCAGAACGACTCTGATGCGTCTCTGTTGGTCAGGTGAGGCTTTAAAGATGTCGCAGCACCTGATTGGAGTTTCACTGAAGGTCTTCTTCTTGGAAACTGTCTCAAGCTGCCTCACCTCATGTTGGGTATTAACCTCTTCACTCTGTCCCTCTGTGATGTAGAGCTCAGTGTAGATCTTGTTAAGGAGGGTTCCACTTCCTGTTCCACCACTTCCTGTTTCATCACTTCCTGTTTCATCACTTCCTTCAGTCACACGTTCACATCTCCTCCTCAGACTGATCTTATGTTCATCTAAAACCTTCTGCAGACCAACATTCACTGAAAGAAGAGAAAAAAGTGGGAGACAAAAAATACAATTTAACAATCAGCAGTCAATGGTCTTTTCATTACAAATTAAAAACCATCAGTATAAAAATATGTTTGTTGTTTTCTTTTCCTTTCTTTCCACCTTAACGTGGTGGAGAGGTTTGTGTGTCCCTGTGATCCTTGGAGTTCTGGTGTCGGGGGCAATAGCCCCTGGAAGGGTCTCACAAAGCTAATGAGCCCCAGAGGAGGGGCCAGACTGAGAGGGATTCAAAGAACCTCTGAATCAGCCACAAAGGTGCTGCAGCACCTGAACCAGGAAAGAGAAATCAGGGCACCTTTCTGCAGCTAAACCTGGGAGTGGAGGTCGCTGGTGAATATCTGGTGGCTGGTCTTTGACTACATGGAGACGCCACCCTGTGGGCTGACTACCAACAGGGACAGGCGTTGGGGTCGGATGTGTGCCAGTTTCATGCAAAAGAAGGAAGGTGAACTGATTCCTGGCATCAGACTGGTCCTCAAGACAGGGAATGTCTCCTCTCATGGGGGAAGAACAGGTGCTGGTGCTGGAGGTGGGGCAGTACCAACTAGATTTAGTTGGGCTCACCTCTATGCACAGCACTGTTTCTTGAGCTGAGCTGCTTTGCTTTAGGGACGACATCTCAGGTTGGCCCCTGTAAATGACCAGCAGCTGCACCTCAGCCCGTCCACTACACTCTGCTGCTGCTAACTGCTTGTTATTCCCTCACTACAAGGGAGGACCAGCTACTGCTCGACTAAATCCAGACTGGTTGATGTCCTGGATCCACAATAGTGACACAAACCCCCAGTGACATCAGAACAGAAGAAACTCGACACAACTTCAGACTGAAAACTCTGTTCAGACTGAAAACTCTCCGTTCAGACTGAAAACTCTCCTGTTCAGACTGAAAACTCTCCTGTTCAGCACCTTGGTCCATAAAAACAATCTCTCTCTGGATCTCTTATTGCTTCTGATTGTAGCACTTAAACCATTTCAGCATAATTGATACATTTGATCTCCTCATGTTGTATCCACACGGTTCAATCAGTCACTTTGGATACAAACGTCAGCTAAATGAACGTATTGTAATGAAGCAGGCTACATTTTTAAGCTGTTTAATGAGCTGAAACTGAGCAGCTAATTAGCTTCTGCTGTAGCCTGAAAATAGATGTTAGCAGTGCACTTTTCCTCACTGGATGTTTGTTTGGTCTCTTGTTCAACAAGTGGATCTGCAGGACGAGGTGTGTGTTTGTAAGTTAGAGGAGGAGGAGATGTTAGCAGGAAAGCTAATGTGGACTGTTGCTTAAAGTGCTGTTTTGTCTCAAGCTGCTGTCTGACACTTCTCCATCTCCATCTATGCATACAGAGAACAAACTGCTTTCTGATTGGTTAATGTGTGACATAACAAATGTATTAAAACAACAAGTAGTGTGTTCAGACATGAAGACATCAGCAGACAGATATACATACAGCTCGATGTGATCCAATTAAACATCCTCCGAGGGAGCGATACTGGAGACTCTGCGCTTTCTCTGTTGGACTGAACTCTGCAAAGACCAACATTTTTTTATTTATAACACATAAATACTTAAAAAAAAGTCCAAATACACATCCATTGAGGGAGCAAAATCCTCCTGTCCATAAATAAGTAGTTTAACAATGTCTATTTGTCCTCTTTGAGCAAAAGGTTTGTTAAAGTTAGTTAGCAAATACATTGTTGTTGAAATATACAAACACAACATGAACTTAACATGTTATTGTGAGAGGGAACAGAAAAAAGTCACATAAATTAGTTAGTATCAGTTGTCTTACTTTGAGTCTGATGGTCCAGGTTCAGTACTGAAGACTGGATCATGATCTTTGGACCAGTCACTCTTCATAGACAGACAGCTGGATACTGGAGACTCTGCTCTCTGTCTGTTGGACTGAACTCTGCAAACACCAACATGTTTGTATTAGTGTTAATTTCGTTAACGAAGACTATGACGAAAAATATTCGTCAACGAACGTTTTTCCCGGATGAAAACTAAATGAAAACTAAATAAAAAGTCTGATATGATGACGAAGACTGTGACGAAATATAACTGACACTTTAGTCAACGAATAAAAATGAGACGAAAATGAGGCTACCTCGAAAATGAACCTACCCTCAAGAGCGAATCTCTTGAGGGTAGGTTGACCGATGCAGATTACAGCAAAGCCATTTAAAAAGCCGCTGCAAGCTAAACAAAGGCAGCAGCATTTACACAGAAGGAGAACAAAGACGAGTTTGCAGAACTTGCACAGTTTCGTGGACGTTTTCGCAAGAGTTAGGTTGTTTACATGATATTTAGTTGGACAGCTTTGGCGGATTTCAGTTGACTTCGCTCGTTAGAAAGGCGCTAGCATTAAGGTTTTGCAGTGCACCCGGTCCGAGGGCAACGGCATGCCTCATGAACAACAGAAAAGTCAGAGCTAGAAAACGAAGAATTGACATCTGGGCACACCTCACATATGACAACCAGACCGTCTGCAAACCGCGTGGAGCAAAAACACTACCAAATTGAGGCGAAATTTACAGACGATCGAGAGAGAGAGAGAGAGAGGACATCTTCAGTTGACACAAACTGATTTATTGATTCATTGTTATTAATTACTTATTGACTGAGATTGATTGATTGTGACTATGACTGAGTCAGTCATAGTTACAGTATTACCAGCAGTATAGATTAAAAGTAATTTATTGTAAATATCGTTTTCCTTTATTATTATTATTTTTTATTTCCAAACGCTTGCTTTGGTAATATATACAGTGTTAGCTCATGCCAATAAAGCCTGACCTGCGCTAAGCAAAACCAATGAAGAACAACTGGGGGGGAAACAAAAAAACTGTCAGCCAGTCCCGAGGGCACACCAGTGTGCTGCTGATCTATGATTGGTCATTCACCGCATCAATCGAGTCGCGCGAAGACGCAGCTGAAAGTTGTGATGATGAAGACGGAGCAGAGACGGATTTGGAGCTGAGACTTGGAAAGAAGTACGAGTGTAGAAACATCTATGGTAACGTTAATATTAGCTAAAAACAATAGCTTTTTTCGTTGGCTGGCTATGCTTTGAGCATATTTAGCTTGGTTATGAACTGTTTTTTAGTCAATGAACGTTAGCCTTACAAGCCTGTAAACACATAGCCCTCGTGTGTCATGATGTATTTTTAGCTAACATTACATGTTGTTAGCTAGCTATAGTAAAGAGGAACTAATGTGCAAGTCTGGTTGCTTTTCTGCTGTTTTGGTAATGCTCCTCTCCTCCATGTGCATTTGTTATGCGTGTGTATTTGTGTAGCCTTCACCGTCATAAAACAAAAGTTTGCCGGTTACAGTGCGCGTTTGTGTCGCGGTGAGCGGAGACCGAGTAACATTCGTCACCGTCCACATAACAGTGCGCGGTAAAAGCGAAACACATACAGTCCGATCGCGCCGCCCCGCCGTCGGGCGATCCAACCACTGGCCACAGTGTCCTTACAAACTTGTGGGGAAACACTGTACACTAGAGCTGCGCAATATATCGTTTGCGCATCGCCATCGCGATGTATGTGTGTGCAATAGTCACATCGTAGAGCTTATGTAAAGGGTTAAAAGAAGAATGAAAAAATTTCAATACAGATACTAAAAAGTCATAGAGACAGCAGTTCAGTATCTGACCAAGGTATGATTCATGGTTTAAAACGGACACCCCTATATTTTTTATTTTATTATGTCTCAAATAGTAGTTAAATGCAGATTTCATTGTGCTGTTTTTGTTGGCAATACTCAAGACAGGTCACTAGGTGGCGCATAGCGCTGGGGAGGAACTTGAAACCCTAGAGGCATGTTCTGCAGAATAAATCCTGCAGTTGAGCTGAACGCAAGCTAAGTTTTCTGCCTCTTTGTTCCAACATACAGGTGGGTTAATATTCCTCAAAACTATAAGCATGTACCCCAGTATAATGGAGAACTGCATTGTGAATCCTAAGTAAGAGCGTGTAATGTTGAGAGTTTAGTCATTTTGCAGTAAAGTGTGGAAATAAGGATGTTAGCTATATACTGCCATGCTAGGCTAGCGGACCTGTTGCTAATGAGCTCGTAACAATACGCAGTACAATTGAAATGCCATGAGACATGTAAAAGGGGTTTATTTTGTTATTACTGAGTTAAATGATGTGAGTGGTTGCATGAATAGGTGATTTAAGAGAGAGACATAAGCACAGTGATTTGTTACGATGTAACCGGAGTAATGCCGAAAGCTAAAGGTTGAAAGTTACTCACTGTTAGAATATATTGTAGTTAAGAGTTAAGCTGTGGAGAATGTGACAGTAGCCAAGTGAGAGAGAATTGATTTTGTCTTGTTCAGCGTACATGGACATTCATTTTTTTTATTTCATGGTGCTGTTGTTTTGAATGCATTAACATGCTGTGGATAAATGTATGTTTTCTGAAGATATTGCAATATCTACTATACTTGAGAGTACGGCAATTCATTTGACGCAGTACTATGTATTTTTGATCAATACCTCAGGAAGTCAATTGTCTAATATGTCTTTTTGTTAAGCAGAATAAATCCTGCAGTTGAGCTGAACGCAAGCTAAGTTTTCTGCCTCTTTGTTCCAACATACAGAGTTGCAGGGTCTGAACACACCTCACCCTGGTAACCACCAGACCAGAGGGGCAACACTTACCTTAGAATTAATCTAATTTCAAAGGAACCTGACGCACTCTGTGCATGCAGACTCTGCATGCGCATTGATCCACCAATCACATTAGTTCTTAATCAGTGTGCCGAAGCAGACCAGCCCCTGCACATGGAGTGAGTCGCTGGTAACAACATTGAAAAATGAGCAAGGAACAAGAGAACATCGGGAAAACGAAGACTTGGTGCCAAAAAAAAAAAAAAAAAAAAGCAACGTCAGTTATCTGGAGTTATTTCGGCTACAAGAAGGATGATATTGACCAAACACGTGTTCTGTGCCACAACGAGAGGTAACACAACTAATTTGTATTTACGTCGGTACCGCACAGCAGAGTCCTGCACAGGTCTTTGCAAACCCGCACCCGCCCGTATCCGCCATACTTAAAACTGCATCCGACCCATTTTCTGACAGTAGCACAAATTACATTCCGCACCCGAGCCGACACGCTGTAAATTGATACCGACGCCCGACCCGCACCCGAAGGACAGACGCAAGTTTTACAAATGAAAGTAAGCTAGCGTGGTGAATGGGAGTTCTGGGAGGGCGCGAGCACGCATGAATGAGCTCATATGATTATCATTTTGATATGCAGGTATATTTTTGTAGATGTGTCGCTAATAATCTCCAGGCGTCCAAAACAAAAAACAGATTTCAGTCGTTAAATAACCTGATTATCACTCATTGTTAGTTACTTAATCTAATTATGAAGCTAGAATGTTCCATTTTAAGATGGAGAGCTCAAAAGGTTCAAAGTTTTGTTTATTGTCATTTAATTCACGAATGATAGAAGGAAACATGTACTCAGGTCCCAGCACAATAAAAGCAAACAATGAAAGATAACAATGAGAATCTAAAACACAGACAGAAGCCATAACGTTACTCATAACATTGACAATAAGAAGTGAGATCAGTGCAGGTTAATTGTCCACAAGATAGCAGCAGAGCAGCATAACATAAAGTGCTATTCAGGTCATCTGATGAAAATCCCTGTATTTTTTCACATCGCAATATATATCGCAGGGTTCAAAAAAATCGCAATGTAAGTTTTTTCCAATATCGTGCAGCCCTACTGTACACTGATGTTTCAAGGTTGGTTTTCAGCCATGAGACGCTAGGTGGAAGTCAGAGAGCCTCCATTCATATTTTAATGAAATGATTAAACTTTATAGCATGACCATACGTCCTCTTTTACCCGGTCATGTCCTCTTTTGGGGGGCTGTCCAGCCTGTCCGGGGGGAGTTTATAAAATCCTTTACATGTCCGGGGTTTTGAGTTTGTGTAGCGTGCACTTTATCTTCGCATCACAGACCATTGTATTTACCATACACGTTAAATGGTTCATTTGGAAACACACTCTGAGAGGCGGAGTTCTCTCTCGTGTATTCATTCATTATAAAACAGTGCAGCGCATCAGAGCTCTCTGCTGCTCTGCAAGCAAAGCCACGCGACGCACTCATGCGCTGTCTGTCGGTGAGCGAAAGAAAAGGGAGAAACACAAATCCACTTTTACAGACGAAATGCGGAATAAGTACCCGTGTTTTCGCCAGGGTCGTGAAAAATGGGAAGCAGAGTGTACTGTCTGCAAAGCTGGGACGTATGATAGATAGATAGAATTACTTTAATGATCCCAGACTGGGAAATTATTTTGTTACAGCAGTAGTGGGTCCGCAAATAAAACACTTTGTACATAACATAAATAGAAGGCAATATATACATAGTGTATATATACAATGCACAGTGTGCAATAAACAATAAACAATAACAATATTGTTCTTATTATATTACACTGTTGATAAAAAGGAGCTGTCAAAGTTTCTCTTTGTCCTCTTAGATCAGATTACAGCTTTTTAGGAGACTGACAGCTGCCACAGATAGTCAGAGGAACATGAGCCGTGAAAAGTCTGTTAGATTTAGGAAGAAAATACATTTGAGATGAATGTTGAATATAAAAATACAGAATCAACAAAACAAAGCATGGCAGTGAGAGAGAGAACAGAAAAAATGAATGAGTTAGTATCAGTTGTCTTACTTTGAGTCTGATGGTCCAGGTTCAGTACTGAAGTCTGGAGGATCTTTGGACCGGTCACTGTTCATAGACAGACAGCTGGATCCTGGAGACTCTGCTCTGTCCTCCTCCTCCTTCACACAAACACTCATCTTCTGCTCTGAAGTCAGTCTGAGAAGTTAAACATTAACAAGAATCAGGAAACAAGTTTGTTCAAGAGTCACAAGACGGAGAGAGCAGGAAGAACACTCTCTCTCCCCTTCACACACACATTATACAGTATAATAAAAGCAGCCAGAAGTCCACCTGCTCAGGTTTCTTCACACCTGTGCTTGTTTTCTTGGGTTACTGCAGGTTTAAAGAGTATTATTCAGCCAATCAGGACTTTGTGTCCACAGATGAATCAAACTGTTGACTTCACTCCAACATTTCTTTCCTCCACAGTCCACAGAGAGAAAACTGACTCACAGTAAGTAAAGTCACAGTAAATAATCACAATGTGTTTTTAACACTCACCCTGCCTCAGACTGCAGCTGTTCTCCTTCTGCTCCGTCCTCTTAAAATGGAGTCTGACTGAATACTTTCACTTCCAGGGTTCCTCCCTGTTCTCACGTACCTGACGTTTTCTCCTCCCCTCTCCTTAAAAGTGGTTAGGTGAGTTTAGCTGTGTGTGTGTGTGTGTGTGTGTGTGTGTGTGTGTGTGTGTGTAGCTGACCAACAGTTTAATTTTAATTAATGACCTATACAGGTGAAACTCCTGCATTCCTGAGTGGAAACAAAGAGAGTTTCTTTTATAAGAGATGAAATCTAAAAGGCAAAAGACTAACTAAACCACCACAGCCACACAAACACACACAAACACTTAAAATGTAATCATTAACTCTATATTGATATAGACGGCTGACCAAAAGCCCTTATTTGTTCTGCTGGTTGCAGGTTCACCATAGTTGCATTGGGAGTGTTGTATTGATTAGTTGTGTAATGGCGCCTCTGCTGCTCGTTAGTGGACGTACTGTGTAATTCTGGTCTGACGTCAGTCTGCACTGAGCTCCACTGTGAGCTGTGTTTAAGGCAGCTCGTATATAAATTACAATGAGCCGGTTTTAATGGTGATCTAAGAGCACAGAGCTGCTCAGTTGTTGTCAATATCAGTCGGCAGGTAGACCAGGTGTTCTTCTGTCTGATGTTCTGCTTGTAAAGTGACTTTGGAGAGTTTGACAGAGCTGAACAGTTGAAGCTCGTCTTCTTCTCATGTGAGGCCACTTGTTGACAACATGGAAGCTGTGTGACCACATTTTGCTCTTTCTGGATTCAAACATGATGTGCCTGTGTCCAGCGTCTGATTGTTTGCCAGAACACAGTGCAGTGCATTCTGGGTCAGCAGACCGTCCCGGCTACAAAGGCACTGCACAGCTTGTGGTCACAGGTTGACTCGTCCCTGTCAACGCAAACCGGGAATCTCAGAGAAGAGTAGTCAGCAGTGTAATCAGGACATGATGAAGACATTCTCAGTGTCATGAAGTAAAAGGAAGCATGACTCCAGCTTTTTATTCGCCTCATGTCACGAATACAGAATCCTACACTCACGCAAACTTGCATCACGTGGTTCAATAAGGAAACTGCTGCACATGTGGAGAAACTAGCAGAAACCCTTTTTGTGTCTCCAGAGGAAGCTGCTGATAAACTGCCTCCTGTGATGTCACTGAGGGGCCGAATTGCGTTGTGGGTACTGTGTAGTCCCAGAACAGTGTTTGAAGCTGGACAGGTGGCAGGGTCCGCCACATGTAAACACAGTGAAACAGTAAAAAGTGTGTTGTCCTTCAAGGTCAGTTTGTTTAGGCAGAAAGAAAACAAAAATGAGCCAATGAGAATCTTTCTCTGCTCATTAACATTTCTTCACCTAAACTACAGACTGCTCCTTTAAGGACAGGACAGTTGAAGATAGAGTTTAGATTATCTGCCCGAGCCCGAGCCCGACCCTGACCCGACCCGACCCGTGGGCCGGGCCGGGCCGATATTTCCCGTCACTTTCCTCGGGCCGGGCCGGGCCGGGCCCTTGATCAAGCATTTGTGTGTGTGTGTGTGTGTGTGTGTGTGTGTGTGTGTGTGTGTGTGTATGTTTTAATAACTCTAAATAATGACTGTGTTTCCAGCTAGAAAACGCGCATCTCTCTCCTCCCTCCATGTTGCTCGTGTCGCTGCGTGGTGTTACATGTGAGTTGTCCTCGTGCTGAAAATGTGACTTCTCCCGCACGTCACGTCACTCCTCGAGACGCAAGAAGAAAGCAAAATATATATTTTTACAAGGAAAATGACGAAAATAATAGTAACGCACAGTGACTTGCATACTTTAATCTGATTTCTGGTTTGGAAATATTACCGCGTTAAATTACTCATTACTGAAAAGAGTGGTCAGATTAGAGGAACGCGTTACCGCGTCACTGATTGTGTAGTTTTAGTGCAACATGGAGTTTGAGAACGTCAGTTATAACAAGCCACGTATTAAAAAAATGTCGGGTTTAAATCGGTTTCGGGCTCATAATTACAGTTGATGTGCCGGGCCGGGCCGGGCTCGGACACAACGTGCACGGGTTCGAGTCGGGTCGGGCTTGATATTTTGGGCCCGATCTAAACTCT
>OZ023172.1:28790035-28800035 GCA_963678695.2 Diplodus puntazzo
TTAACTGTGTAGTGTTGCATTTTTCTGTCCTTCACCTTTAGATATCTAAAAATATAAGAATAATATCAAGAAAAAAATGTTCAACAACAAAACAAATGTGACAAGTTTTTATTTATTCAATTCATAATTTTTCCTTTCTCAAACTTAACCTGATGTTAGAATCAGAAGTCCAAGGTGATTCACTGGGTCATGTAGAGAAATTATAAGAAAAATATAAATACAAAATAAAGATAAGTAAAATATATTAGATTCCACAGCTGCAGTCACACTCCATCACAGAGCGAGAGGGTGAAGGCAGCAGGCTCATGAAGTCGGTGATTTCAGTTGTATGTGTGAAAAGAGTAATAATCTGTCAGAATTCACATTTGTATCACTGTGTTAAAGGTGCATTGTGTAGAAATGTTAAGGAGCAGAGAAAAATTCTCATTGGCTGAAACAAACTAAATAAACAAACTGACCATAAAGGACAACACAGTTTATACTGTTTTACTGTGTTTATATGTGGCGGACCCTGCCACTTTTCAAGCTTCAGTGTTGTGTGACCTTATTATCCTTTGAGAACAGCTTGTTTATTCACTTGTGGTAAAGATGTCTACTATTACCTCATTAATATTATAAATATAAAAATTATGAAGTTGAATTCTTCTCCAAAAACTAAATACAGCTATTTTTAGGGACAGAATTTTTTTATATTTGGTTTCATTTCTTTTTTCATATTCTTTTTTCCTGTGGCAACAATCTGAACAACTGGCCTGTAGATGCGGTTTGTGTATCCTACCTGTTCTTAAGTAGGGACTCTATCTCTTTACTGCATTCACTGAGATTTAACCTGCTAATGACTTCAAGGCCACCTGGTGTTGCACTCTTAATTAAGCACAGTTCTCCATTGTTAAAACGTTGTCTAAACAACAGTCGGTGTGGTTGAGTATGGTGGTGCTTTGGTAGACACTCTAATTATTTTCTTAAATGATGTCTGAAATGAGGTGTGTGGTGACCACAGGCTGAACATATTTACATGTTCTGTCCTATGACATAAAATACATCAATGTGAACTTATGGGAAAAAAGTATTTTTGGGCCATAGTGCATCCTGTGACAGTGTAATTACACGGTTTGGCCATTATAAAAAAATGGCTTCAAAGCCTGATGCTCTTCCCAATTGTTGTGAGAAGGGCTAATAGATCTCCACTTGATGAAAAGTGTAAATAAAATGTCATTTTTTAGTGATGAGTTTATAAGCAGCTTGCAGTTTGCACATTATTATATATTTTCACTTTATCAAGAACGCAAGATGAAATTTGGAAAGTATCACCAGTAATACTGATATAAAAGGGAACATTACCAAAAGATAATTTAGGTCCTGTTCAGGATCTATTCATAGGAAATTTTGATTTTTGAGTTTCATTCTCTCAAACATTGACACACAGGGATTGTAGGAGGCATCGTCTATCATCACTATGTGTTGGTATTTGAGCAGTTGGGAATGAGACTCATAAATCTACTTTTCTTACAAATAGAACCTTTAACAGTTAGTTTTAGTCGCTGGTCTCTGGTCCTGTGTGTTCACCTCTGTCAAGCCCATCATGCTGGATGTGGGTTAGGATATATGCCTGTCAGTGTCAGAGGAGGAGCTTCCTCTGTTCCTGACATTACTGATTGCTCAATAAATAACGTAGCCTGGTCTTATTTTCACTTTGTTCCTGTACAACAGCAACATCAACAACACAGTTAAGAAGTTTCTATAACATCACAGTAATTAATGTTAAATGGGCTGTTTATCTCTTGCTTTTCTAATCTACCGACTAGAAAGTCTTTTACCTGTAAATTAACTTTAATTTCTGTTTATTAACACAAAAAAACATTTTTAGAATG
Organism: Diplodus puntazzo; assembly: GCA_963678695.2. NCBI lineage: Eukaryota > Metazoa > Chordata > Actinopteri > Spariformes > Sparidae > Diplodus > Diplodus puntazzo. Next base: position 28,791,907 of record OZ023172.1, read on the forward strand.
TGTGTTTTTTACTAAATTCTACCAAAAATAAGTTTTGACTGAAATAAATGCTCTTAAATCATTACAGGATATTGAGTCATGTTGTTACCTGTGGCTGCAGCCACTCAGAGCCCACAATGCAATGTTGTGTTGAACCCTTATTTAATAAAGGTTCAATGTGTAAAATATGGCCACATACATTGTTGACCTACCTTAACACCTAATTTCCTTACTAAACAGAAAAACACAACCGTACACCGTCTGAATTCGAGTTCCTCTCTTTTACTGAACTAAGACGAGCTTATTCACCTTGTTAACTCATCGAAAAACACACTTCATTAAACTGATGTTTGTTTTGAAGATGTCAGAGTTCTAACTTGAAACTCAGAATTCAGCTAAGCGAAGAACTTTGTCACATTCCAGGATGTTTGGTGGGTCATAGCTCAATCACAACACATTATAACAGCATCCATATGATTATAAACTGTCAGCAGGTACATTTTTAGATTAACAGGAAGACACCTGGGAAACACCTTGAAAACACACAGACGTCATCATCATGACGTCACCGTCGCGCCTCTTTAGGAGCCGCAGTGCCGGCTTTCTGTGTGAATTACACAGCGGAGATTCTTGGCTCTGTGTGAACGACCAACGGCGGAGAATTGGCGAACCACCGCTGCGGTGATAATGCAGCATCTCTGTGTGAAAATGGCTAACGACTGACAGTGAGGTGTGGCACTTCCTCTTTTCAGCCGAACAAGTCTTGTGTCACTTTCTCTTGGCCTCAGCTCACACAGCTTCTCTACTGATTTAGCATTTCCTTCATTAAACTTCTAAACTTTAATACATCCATTTCAATCACAGGTAAACATTACATGTTCTTTAACTGTAAGTATGGCAAAGTTATTAATTACATTTTATTGTAATCATGACAGAATCATCACGTTTAATACAATGCAGTCGGAGGATCATTGCAGGACTATGTATAATGTCCATTAAAGCTATATTTGTGTATGGCAGGAGTGTATGGATCTCAACTTTTCTGACAGCCTACAATGTAATATTGTGTTGAAATATTGTAACGTGAGGGTTCGGGGTGTGGTGGTTTGTGCAGTCTTAATGATAGAAAGAGCAGGATGGAGACGGATAATTTCTTCAAGTAGCACTTTACTTTCTGACCGCATTTTAGCTTCACAACAACAACCTTTACTTCCTGTCTCTGACTCCCATGAGACTCGACTAACCAATCAGAAGCTAGAAGGGCTGAGGTAACTGTACGGCAACCCAAAAGGTACATTCAGCACATTTATGGTAGCTGAGAAGATTTCAACATGAAAATATGCAAATAATAACAACTGCAGTCATAAATACATTATATTGACTGTGTAAACATTAACACATTTTTTTATAAATTGACTCCAAAATGAACGATATGAATTAAATTAACTTATGAACTTTACATTTCCTCCCCCTCCCACAAAAGAAACGTCCTCGTTTCACGGACATCAAGGGGAAATAAGTAACCCTTTCACAAAAAAAAACAAAAACAAACAAACAATGCAATTGTTTCACTTGAGAACATAGTCCATGAGGTATCTGGGAGGTTTAACTTGGCGTTTGCTGGGACACCGAGAAGAATCAGAACCTTGACCAGGAACAGCAGAGAGAGTCGTGCCAGACTGGAGTGCCCTACCCTGTCCAGAAGAGGGAGCAGTCACACACTGAGTCCGAGGGGAAGGTGGCAGGGGAGGGCGGGAATGAGGCACAGGTCCAGGCGGAGTCTGAGGAGCACGGTTGCGGCCGTCTTTGTGATAGCCCGGTGTTGCTGCAGAGGTCAGAGTTTTAAAGGGCAATGCACCTGACAATGCAGTCAAGCGAGGAAGCTGGGGCTGCAAAGGTGAGTCACAATCAGGTGTCTTATGTCCACAATCAGATACAGGAGCATTATATGGTCTGAGACGGTTATAGTGGACAATCTGAGACTTGTCAGACTGGTCCAGGCGGTAACGAATCCTGTATGTCACTCCAGGAGAATCCACATCAGAGCCAAGGCACTCCAATATTTCAAAGGGGCCTTTCCAGTGAGGAGAGAGTTTTTGTTTTGACGTAGTGGGGTCATTCAACCACACATGGTCTCCAGGAGCATAGGGTGTGTGCCTGACACTTTTGTCATACTGTTGCTTCTGCCGGTTGTGGGCACAGTCTCTATTCCATGCAGCAGAACCAAAGGCTGACTGAAGTTTCTGAGTCAACTGTGCAACATAGTCAGTAGGAGACTGCGGAGTAGATGAAGATGGCATGTTATTTGGTAACAGCACGTTGGCAGGCATTCTGGCTTCATGACCGTGTGTGAGGAAGAATGGAGTGAAACCAGTTGTAGAGTGAGGGCTGGTGTTGTAAGCCAGAGCAACTTGGTTGAGGCAGTCATCCCATTCCCCAGGCTGCTGGAGAAGTGTCTTGGCTAACTGATCAATAAGTGTTCTGTTGAATCTCTCGATCATGCCGTCACACTGAGGATGATATGGGCTGGTCCGTGTCTTTTTGATGCCCAGCAGTTGACACAGGTGCTTAACCAAGTCTGACTCAAATTGACGTCCTTGATCTGTATGCAGCATTTCGGGGATGCCATGCTCACAGATGAAATTTTCAAACAGACATTTTGCAACTGTTGTGGCACGCTGGTCTGGGATAGCATACAAGTTAACATACTTGGAGAAGTAGTCTTGAACAACAAGGACGTACCTGTTGCCATGACTGGTAATGGGGAGCTCAAGTATGTCAGCTGCCACCTTTTGGAATGGTTCCGTAGCAACGATCGTGTTCATTGGGGCTCTCTGATGAGGTGTGGGACTCCGTCTGGCGTCACATGGAGTACATTGTTTGCACCACAGCTTGATGTCACGTGACATGAATGGCCAGTAACACAGTTGCTGTGCACGTTTGAGGACTTTATCTGCAGACAAATGACCCGTTACTGGATTTCCATGCAGCAGTTGTAGGATAGTGTCTTTCAAGGCTTGGGGAACAACAACTTGATGCAGCACTGACTTAGTGGGTGGGCTGAAAACTTTACGACAAAGTAAACCATTGTGAAAGGTAAGTCTGTGGTACTCATGCCAAAGCGTTTTCTCAGCAGGTGTGCGTTTCTTCAAGCGCCAGTAGGGTGGTTTCTGACCTTTAGTTTTCCAGCCAATAACCTCAGACAGTACAGGATCTTGTTGCTGTTCCTGTTTAAGATCTTCTTCAGGGAGCTGAAACATGATTGTGGAAGCGACAGACTGCGTAGCATACTGCACATCTGGACTTGAAGGCTGTGATTTAGTCTGGTTACAGGAAACTGGCTCCAGATCAGTACTGCAGGAGCTGTGATGGTGTACAGAACTTACAGGAGAGGATGGATTTTTGTCAGTGTGTGGACTGGCAGGAGCAGGACAGGGGGTGTCCTGCTCTGTTGGTCTGGTGTTATCAGGGCGACGTGACATTGCATCTGCGTTAAGGTGGCGGTAGCCATCTTTGTGAATCACAGTCCATTCAAAAGGATCAAGTTCAAGAGCCCAGCGTGCACGACGGCCAGTTCTGTCATTATCAATGGGTATTTTTCTGAGACCCAAAAGAGGTTTGTGATCTGTAATAATGACAAATGGCTGCTTGTACAGGTAATGGCGAAAATGTCTTACTGCCCAAACAATAGACCAGAGCTCTCTATCATAGGTTGACCATTTCCTTTCTGCTTTTGTTAGAACATGGCTTGCATAGGCAATCACTTTTTCCTGATGTTCCTGTTTCTGAGCCAGCACAGCACCAATAGCAGAGCCTGAAGCGTCTGTGTAGAGGGAGAACGGTAATGTGAAATCTGGGAATGAAACCACAGGAGGGTTTGAGAGTGCATGTTTCAGGTAAGTGAATGCATCCTGACATTGAGAAGTCCAGCAGAAGGGTGCATTTTTTTCAGTAAGTGCATGCAGTGAGACACTGTGATGTGCAAAGTCCCTGATAAACTTGCGGTAGTATGAACAAAGTCCCAAGAATGCTCTTACTTCTGTCGCTGAGCGTGGAGTAGGCCAGTCTTGAACACTTTTCACATTTTTGGGGTCCGGCTGAATGCCGTTTTTGGATACAACATGGCCCAAAAACTTTACCTGATCTCTGGCAAAACAACATTTTGATGGATTTAGTTTCAAACCACTCGACTTGAATCTGGAGAGGATTTCTTCCAGGTGCTGGAGATGTTCACTGAAAGAGCGGCTGTAGATAAGGACATCATCCAAGTACACTAGGCAGGTTTTCCATGGGAGACCACGCAGAACCATTTCCATTAAGCGTTGGCATGTGGCTGGAGCATTAGTGAGTCCCATTGGCATTACTTTGAAATGATATAGTCCACTGCCTGTTGTGAATGCCGTCTTTTCACGGTCTGTCTCCTCCAGCTCGACTTGCCAGTAACCATGTTGAAGGTCCATTGTGGAGAACCAAGCAGAGCCCGACAAAGCATCCAGTGCGTCGTCGACTCTGGGAAGAGGGTGGGAGTCCTTGATTGTAACTACGTTGAGTTTTCTGTAGTCCAGGCAGAAACGCCATGTACCATTTTTCTTGCGTACCAAAACAACTGGCGCTGCCCAGGGGCTATAGCTTTCCTCAATGACATCTGCTTTGAGCAGGTTTTCCACTTGAGTTTGTATTTCAGCTCTCTGTTCTGGGGTTACTCTATAAGCTCTCTGTTTTATTGGTGTGGCATTACCAGTGCGAATATGATGCTTGATTATGCCTGTACGGCCATAGTCCTCCGAGTTTTTACTAAATACTTCTGTGTACTTCTGGAGCAGTAATTTCAGAGACTGAACCTGGGAAGATGACAGGTTTGTGTCATTGATCTGCACAGGTGGACCTGAATCATACACAGGAGAGGTTGCGCAACACGCCTCTTCCGCTGGTCGAATGTCAACAGATGAAGCAGCATGAAACTCACCAAGGTGTTGACCAGGATGTAGCTCAATATCGTCTCTTGAGGGATTTAAGACTCGAACCGTAGTTGTGCCATTTTGAACTTCACTGAGTGAGTCTGCCACGACGATGTCACAGGCTGGATTGGGCATGAGAACACCACAATAGTCAGTTGGCATAGGGGAAGCAGGTGTAGCTGCTGACACACAGGCCGTGATGAGGGTTTCACTCATAGCTGGAATCTTTGTGGTTGTGAGCACAGACACATTACAGCAAGCGGCCACTTCATGTCCTTTGGGTACTAGAGGAATTTTCATATCCCAAAGTTGCAGTACTTTGTTTCTGAGATCGAGAAGGGCATGGTGTTTATCCAGAAAATCCCAACCTAGTATGACTGGCTGGTATGCACCTCTAAGAACTTCAAACTCCTGCTGCCATACCTGTTTTCCAAGTCTGATTCCAATGGTTAACTTGCCTATGATATCCAGGTGCTGCCCATTGACTGAATGAGCTGGCCCAGAGGAGGCTGTCATGGGACGTTTCTTTAAGGCTGGATGAGAGTTTCGAAAATCTTCACTCACAATGGAAACAAAAGAGCCAGAGTCAATTAAAGCACACACTTCAATGCCTTCCACAACAGCAATGATGTTAGAAGAAACAGAGTCATCAGATCGTGAGTCTCTGTCATCAGGCATTAACTGTGGAGTATCCTTCTGGGGCTGTGGTGCAGTAGCTGATGTTTGCCCCTCAGCAGCAGCTACTGAAAGTTTCCCTGATGGCTGAAGCTGGAATTTACACGCCTTTCAGGAGACTGGAAGCGGACACTACTCTTCATGTGTGGAGCTGCATCTCTATTTCTCAGTGGAGCTGGACTCGGGCTGCGTCTGTGTCTGCTACAATCGTTGTCATGGTAACCATACCTGGAGTACCGGTAGGATGAGCGTGAAGGAGAGTGATGTCTGTCACTTTTGTCATTGTTGTTCCACTCATTGCGTCTCTGCTGATCAGAAGAAGGAGGACAATGTTCATAGCGGGATTCTGGATTATAACCATAATACTTTTCAGGTGAGTGGTAGTTTCTGGGGCGTTGTCTGGTGTGATAGGGTGAGGGAGGAGGACTGCGTGCACTGTATCGAACATCAGTGGTGGAGGATCTGTCAGCTCTGGAGTCAAAGCGCTGTGCAAGGTGACTGTGTTTCTCATGTAACTGCTGTACTTCATGCTTTAAGCTGGTGACAGTAAGGGTCAGCTGCTCAACTGCTTGGAGAAGTTTGTCGTCAGAAGGTTTAGGACGAATCATAGCTACTTGTTCTGAAGGCTGAGTGCATGGGGATGCTGCTGTGGTCAGTTGCAGCGCTACGCGTGCTCTCTCACAGCGGCTGGCAATGCGCACGGCGTCCTCAAGGTTCTCTGCACCCATCTCATGAATTTTTGACTGTAAGACTGGGTCCAAGCCAGCAACAAAACGGCGAAATTTCTCACCTTCCAGTGCATTGTGGTCATAGTTGGGGAAAGCTTCTAGCACAAGACGAGTGATGTCAGCACTATACACATCCAAACTTTCACCTGACTTATGAGGGCGAGCATTCACATGTGTTTGGAAGAATGGCAGGGAGTATTTTGGTCCAAAAACTTCCTTTAGCTTCTCCTTTACTAGATCATAGTCTTTCTGTGTTGAAGAAGGCAGGCTGTCCCAGTACAGGAATGCAGCATCGGCTAAGCGAGTGGGGAGGATGGAGGCCATCATGGGGGACAAATCAGCATTAGGCGAGGTCATAGCTTGTACTGCTACTTCAAAACGTCGAGACCAACTTGTGAAAGATTCTGTCCCATCTCCTTTAAAAGCAGGTGGAAGGTCAATTTTCAGGGCACTGGAGACAGTTGCTGTGGCTACAGCAGCAGCAGTAGATGGTACAGCATCCAATGGCCTGCGTTGTTGTCCGGGAGAGAGCTGCGGCTCATGCGTAGAGTTACTTTCGTTGTCAGACATGGCAGGAAAATGTCCGGTACAAAAGTTACAAAAAGCCTCAAAATGGGCAGAAAAGCACACAAAAAATCCTTTGTATCTCCAAAACTGTCAGCTGGTAGTGTGCTCGCCAGCCCACTATTGATATTGCTCGCGCCTCTTTTTATTAGTGGGCTGTGCTCGCCAGCCCACTATGGACACCTCTATAGCAAAGCTATAGGTGTCCATAGTGGGCTGTGCTCGCCAGCCCACTATTGATATTGCTCGCGCCTCTTCTTATTATTATTCCCCCTCCTCAGTTTTTCTGTCGCTAACTTGTCCCGCACCGTTGAGCGCAGACCAACAAAAAATATATCAAAGCGTGCGGCTCGTTCTGACTCGGTATGCTATTATTCAGTTTCCCCGAATATGAATTTTTCGCGACTTACGTCACGAAAAACTGCGATAACTTTCCCATAAGGAATGAATGGGAGGAGGTCAAAGAAGTCACAAATCTGCGACATTTTTCAAACATCTCCTGCTCTGGCATACGTTCACCTAGAAACACCATTCAAACTTTAAAATGTAGGCACAAGTCTTGTCTATTTGAGTTGTATTTTTAACTTTTTTCCTATGATGTATAGTTTTTGAACTCTGACCTCTTAATGATGGTGAGTGATTTTGGAAAAATTCAGGGTTTTCAATGAGTATGTATGGCGGAATGTTAGTGCAGCAGAGTGGCAGGGGCCAACTGACACAGTGGCAGAAACTAAAAAAATATCTCAGAAATGTTCTCTTTCCGTGATGACCCACGCAGACAGACAGACAGACAGACAGACAGACAGAGAATATTCATGTTTCCGCGACGTAAGTCGCGAAAACCTGCGTAAACTTTCCCATAAGGAATGAATGGGACGAGGTCAAAAAATCGCAGACACATAGACACAGAGAGACAGAGAGACACATACACACACACACACACACACACACACATTCACATGCACACAAACACACACACACACAAAGTGAGTGAGACCAGGTTAAAGGATCGAAAGGAAGATGTCAAACATCGACATCTCTGGCATACTTTGACCGAGACACACCATTCAAACTTTAAAATGTAGACTAGACAATTCCCCGCCGGGGAATCGCGAGAGTGGGCTGTGTGCTTTGCCCCGTGACGAACAAAAACTACAAAAGCTAAAGCAAAAGTTGAATCCCACGTTGATAAATTGGACTTTTATCTACATTTTAAAGTTTGAAT